>RJWJ010000925.1:0-35558 GCA_004363605.1 Indri indri
TTTGGGACTTTTTGATAAAGGCCAGTCTCACTGGAGAGAAGTGATATCTCATTGTGGTTTTGATTTGCATTTCCCTGATGATTAGAGATGTTGAGCATTTTTTCATATGTTTTTTGGCCATTATTCTGTCTTCTTTTGAAAAGTTTCTGTTCATGTCCTTTGCCCACTTTTTGATAGGGTCGTTTGATTTTTTCTTGTTGATTTTCCTGAGTTCTAAGTCGATTCTGGTTATCAACTGTTTATCAGATTTGTAGCATGCAAAAATTTTCTCCCATTCTGTAGGTTGTCTGTTTGCTCTTGTGACAGTTTCTTTGGCTGTGCGGAAGCTTTTTAATTTGATCAGGTCCCATTTATTTATTTTGGTTGTTGTCGTCTTTCTTAAGTCTGAGAAGATTTTATAATCCCATCCAGGGCTCCATGTCTAGACTGTATTTTGTTGACTATGCCCTTGACCTTTACTCTGAAGCCATTTCTTAATTTTAGCATCATTTGTCATCTTTAGGGTTGAGAATTTTCAAATTCAGAAAGTCCCGGTTTCCTTGTGACTAATAGTCATTCCCACAGTTTAACTCTCTTCCTTTGCATTTTACTATGAGCAGCAAAGGTAAACCACATGATAACTCAACAATTTGCTTGGAAATCTCCTTATTTTATGTGATACATGTTCTACTTTCCATGTTACTGCAAGTGATAATATTGCAAACCTGTCCATCACTATTTAACAAGATCCTTCTTCCTCCAGTTTTCAATAACTGTTTTGCTATTTCCTTATAATTCCTATTGACTGTGTTCTCAAAATCCACAGTGCTGCTAACAATCTGTTTAAGGAAATTTATACTTCTCTAACATGTTCCTAAAAATCTTTCCAGTCTTAATCCACTGTCTATTTCCAAAGCTACTTTCACATTTTAAGGCATTTGTTAGGCATTAATGATAACACCCCATTTCTGGTACCAAAATGTGTTATTTAGCTATTACTGTATAATAAATTACCCCAAAACTTAGTATCTTTAAACAACAAACATTTATTATTTCACAGTTTTTGTGGGCTGGGAGTCTAGGAGTGGCTAAATAGGATGGTTATGGTTCATAATCTCATGAGGCTAAAGTGAAACTATTTTCTGGGGCTACAATCATCTGAAGGCTCAACTGGGTCTGAAGAATCCCACTTCCCAGCTCACTTTTGTGCCTGGCTCAGAAGATCCATTTTCAAGCTCACTTGTCCTGGCAGGCCTCAGGTCCTCACCATGGGAATCTCTGTCTGGGCTTCCTGGGCCTCCTAATGATATGATAAATTGCAGATGAGAGATATATAAAGATGGGTGGGGGAGAGACAGAGACAGAATGACAGAGATAAATAAAAGAGAAAACCAGAGAAACAGAAGGTGGTAAGAGAAGATGGCCAAGATTGAAGCCAAGGTCTTTTTATAACCTAATTTCACAAGTGCCATCCCATTAACTTTGCTGCATTTTTTTCAGGAAACAAGTCTCTAAATTCTCAAGGTAAGGGATTACACAAGGGCATGAATTTCAGGAGATAGAGATCACAGAGAGCTATTCTAATATTTTCCCACCACACTAGATTATTCTGTAGTTAAAACGAACCCACATGACAGAAGCCTCTGACCTTTCTCCATGTCTTCTTCATTCCATGGCTCAGGCTGGCATAGCTTTCTCTGTCTGGGACATTGACAATCTTTTGGCAGGGGGAAAAGAGGTCTCAGAAGTATCATGTCACTGCCACGCACATTTGGCTGGACAAAGCAGGTTACGTTGCTTAAGGCCTACATCAGCAGTGCAGAAAGTATATGTCTGCTGCAGAGAGGGGCATCAGAAGCAGGGAAGTACATGTTTTGAACAATAATGTAATCTTACACAGCGAGCCTCAGGGCTTTCAAGGATTGAAATCATGCAGTGTATATATATATATATATTTTACCATGAAAGATTAAGCTAGAAAGCAATAACAAAAAGATAATACAAAGTCCCTATATGTTTGGAAGTTTAGATTTTGTGTTTTTATACAGTTCTGGATAACCCATGTACCAAAGAAAAATAATTATAAAATTAGAAAATAAATTATAAAATTATTATATATATCAAAACTTGTGGAATACAACTAAAGCCATACTTAGAAATGTATAGCCTTAACTACCTATTCTAGAGAAGAGTAACTAATAAATAATTCTTTAGAACATACTCGTAACTTTAATAACACCTGTTGAAACAGATTTAGAAAAAAAGGGGAAGGCATAGGCAACAATAACAGTAATGACAAAGGAGACCTCAGTAAAAATCTATACTCATTAAAAGTATCATCGCTATATTGTAAACAAATTGATTTCAATAAATTCGAAAATTTTTATGGATGGTTAAATTTTTGGGAAAGTGCAAGTTACCAAAATGACTAATGCAGAAATACAAAACCTTAATAATCCTTTTAAATAAATTGAAGAGTAATTATAAACCTTTCCACAAATAAAATTCCAGGTCCAGGTGGCTTACCGGTGGGTTTTACCAAGCGTTTAAAGAGTAAATATTATCAATCTTTCACAAATCCTTGCAGACAATAAGGAGAAATAGAGGAAACCTTCCAGAAAAGGTTTTAAGATGGCAGTGTAACCTCGTTATCAAACTTGTTAAGGGAACTGTGAGAAAGGAAATTACAGGTCATTTTTACTCATCAACATAGACATAAAACTTCTAAAAAAATAATATTAAACCTAATATTGCAAATTATAAAAAGTATAATCTATAATGATATGTTGGGGATATTTTAGGAGTGTTAAGTTGATTTAACACTTGAAAACCAGGCAATGTAATTTATCATATTAACAGAATAAAAGAGACAAATCATAAAATCATCTTCATAGACAGAAATTTCTAAATCGAATCCAGCATGCATTTATAATTTTAGGAAAACTCAACAAACTGGAAATAAAGAAAAACTTTCTTAATTCGAAAAGCATACATAAAAAGCCTGCAGAAAATACCATATTTAGGAGTAAAATGTGAGTGTCTTCCCTTTGAGATCAGAAAATGGCAAGAGTTTTGCTGTCACTGTTTATATTTAATATTGTACTTGAATAATATAGTAGGGTAAGAAAAATAAATAAGGGGTATACAAATTGAAAAGGGATAAATATAAAAGCCATTATGATGTGATATAATAGGATTATATATGAAGAAATTTTAAAAGAATCTCAGATAAATTATTATAATCAATAAGTTAGTTCAGCAAGAGAGCTGAACAGCATATGTATGTCTTAGTCAATTCAGGCTGTTTTAACAAAACACCACAGACTGGATGGCTTAAACAATAGTCATTTACTTCTCGCAGTTCTGGATGCTGGAAGTCCAAGATCAAATTGTTGGCTGATATATGGTTCTTGGTGGGGATCCACTTCCTGACTTACAGCACAGCTGCCTTCTCCTTGTATGCGCACATGGCCTTGGCTGGATGCCTTTCTCTCTCTGTTTCTACTCTTTTAAGGGCACTAATCCCTTCAGGAGGACCCCACCCTCATGACCTCATCTAAACTTAATATGCCCCCAAAGATCACACCTCCAAATACCGTCACATCGGGCATTACAGCTTCGACATATGAATTTTGGGTCATTCAGTCCATAACAGCATACAAATATATAGCAATAAATATGTGAAGTACATATATAATATATAACATATTCATAAATAAATTTCATTTTTACTTATCATTGACAAATCATTAAAAAATTACAATTAAAAAGATAACCATTTATAATGACATAATAATATCTAAAAGTACATCTAAGAAAAGATGTTCAAAACCTCTACATGGAAAATTATAAAACCTTATTAAGGGAAATTAAAGAAAAATGGATGGAGGAACATATCAAGTTTGTGGATTGGAAGGCCCAATTTCTTAAATATGCCAATTGCTTCCAAACTGATTGATCTAGAGTTTCAGTGCAATCATAACCAAAATTCGATCTTTAGTTTTGTGGAACTTTATTATTTTATTTTACCATTGTTATGAAATGCAAAAGTCCAAGAATGGCTAAGAAATTATTGGAAAAAGAACAGCAAGGCAGTAGAACTTACTAGACATCAAGACTTTGTAAAATTTAAGACAAGGTGTTATTACAAAGATAGATAGCTGTATGATTTAAATAGAATAGAGTGATGATTTTAAATTTAAGAAATTAGATTTTTCAAAATCATCATTCAATAAGGGATGAAAATAAATGTCACAAAGTTGGAGCATATATTTGTAATACATGTAATCCCCAAAATTTCATATCAAAATATATGAGGAAGTTTTATATATCAGTGGGAGAAAGACAAGCCAATCAAAAAATAAGCAAGAGACTAGTAAAAGTTCCTCTCAAAAGTAGCTGATAAACGTATTAAAACATTCTTAGCCTCATTTATGATCAGGGGCATCCAACACACACACACACACACACACACACACACACTAAAATATACTATGCACATAATATCCATAGTGACTGAAATTTAAAAAGACTGATGATGTGTTCAAGGAAAAGAAGCAATATTAACTCTTATACACTTCTAATGATGGTATTATCTTGGTATAACCACTTTGGAAAATGCTTTGGACCTAGTTACTAAAGTTGAAAATAATCCAAACTTATGATCCAGAAAGTAAACACCTAGAAATATACCCCCAAATGCATGCATATGTGCACTAAGAAATATATATATATTTATATATTATATATATAGAATATATATTATAAATATATATATATATACTGTATCCATAGATACTTATATCTATGTCTATCCACACAACACAAGAATGTTTTAAACAACATTATTATTATCTCAAACAGGAAAAACAAAAATAAATTGTCATCATTAATAGCATGGATAAATAAATTGGGTGTATTTATATAATGACATAATAAACAGCACTGAAAATGAGTAAGTTTATAGCTGGAAACAAAAGCACGGATGGATTTCGCAAACATTATGTTGAGAAAAAGTGTTTCAAAACAGGTGAAACTAAACCACAGTGCTGGAGGCTGTGCGTGCTCACATGGTACAAGTACAAGCAGACAAGGAAGAGCTTTCCATGAAAGTCAGGGCAGTGGGTATCTTCCATGAGGGCAGACAGAGGGGGGCTTATGAGGGGGTACTATGCTCTATTTCTTGATCAGTTTGTAGTAAATTTATTCAAATGTGTTAAATTGCACATTTTTAGTCTCTTGCACCCAAGAGCAGGGAGCCAACTTCGTATGTCTTCTTCTAAACTTTTTACGTCCCATATTAAGAGAAAATGGAAACTATTTAGGCAGGAGTCTGTTGCAGTCATCTACATTAAAAACTGGCTCCTACCTTGGAGTCACATTCCACTTTGATGTAACTCAGGAGTTTCCCTACAGCTGGTGTTGCTGTAGCATCATCCCAACAAAGATCATCATTGCTGATGGTATTATTTTCCACAAAGCCTGTTAATGTGGAAAATAAACTAGTGGGTTTTAACAAGCATATAAAAAATAAATATTCTTCTCCTACTATTTCATCACCACTTTAGAGCACTGTTGGGATAAAGTGAATATTTTGTGTCTAGCCACTTAGTAATGATGTGATTAGAAACTAGTGCATTCAAATTCCAGATTGATAACTTCTCATCTCAGATTTGAAGGCCTGATCTTAAATTCTTAATGTAAGGTCTGCATATATCCTTATAAACAATGAATGAGACTATTCTCCTATACAATAAAAGCATGTGTGCTCTGGAGAGGTGACTAAATAATTTCCCCCCACTGAATATCTATTTTCATGGATTGTTTTACCCATCTGTTTTTTTTTTTTTTTAAAAAAGACTGCTCTAGACCATCAGTCAATAAACACTGTGTTTGTTACCTAAAGCTCGGCACTTGTCTCAGAAGAACAAGCACAGGTGGTTTGAGGAGAAGGAAAGAGAAGTTTATTACTTTGCCAGCTAAGGAGAAAAATGGCGGGCTATCATCTCAAAGTTCAAATTCCTGTACATAAGCAGAAATACAGAGCTTTAAAGGGAAGGCCCTCAGTTCTAGGCTTCTAGTTAACAATTCTAATTGTCCCATCTCTGTTGAAGACAAAGCCGTGACCTCTACCCACCTGGGAGGCCCACCCAGACCTCCTCTGGCCAGGCACTGGGTCTGAGATGGAGCTGACAGCTTACTGAGCTGTCTCCTGCAGCACAAAGAGCAAAAGACATTCCCCTGTCCCTCCCAATCACCTGCCCGAGGCAAAGGTGCAGGTCTCAGTTCCTAAAAAGAGTGGGAGAAGTTTTAAAGAGACAGAAAACATCTTTTGCCATTTTTTTTCTGGGCTATTCCCTCTGTAACATATTCCCCCCTCTCAATTTTACACTTTCATATCTATGGGAGGAGGGGTGACTGCTCTGTTACATGTTCTTGGTACATGGAAAGCCTGATGCTGGATGCTATGGAGAAGAAGAAGAGAAGATTATCCTTATTCTTTCAAGGAGTCTACAGTTTAGTCAAGGAAAGAACAAATACAGATGCAATTAGATTACAGTAGAATGTGGTACTTTTAATACCCTATTTGAAAATAGTCAAAGTATCCAGGTTCACCAATATAAATGTGGGATCTTAGCAAGCCTGTATAGAGAAGGGGGCTGGTGACCTTGACCTTGAAAAGTGAGGAGAGAAATGCTATAACATGGTCTTTAATGGTCTCCAAACTCCTCTTGACGCTAGAATTTTTTAATTCCATAGCTTTGTAAGGGGAACTTTTTAAAAACAATAGCCTGCATGCGACACTTTCATTTACATAGTGCAAATCAATGAACTTAGTCTGCAGGGACAAGTTGCTGCCACTAATGTCATAAAACTGGTTTAATCCAATATTTCAAATAACTATTTGCAACCCCCTGACAGGTGCTGCAATGATCTAACACCTCAGTTTTTGTTAAGTCACTTTAATAGAGTAAAATGATATCACATTAATGTGATAGGAGATGACAGAGGGTTGCGAATGTAATCCACTGGTCCCTCAATCTGTGTGATAAAAAATGAGTGCTGATAGGGCTGCCATGAGATAGACATGCAGCCTCTCCAGGTCCCTGCATCTAGGGGGAAAGTTTAGGCAGTCTAGCGTGGAGATGCCTTCAACAATCACCCTGGAATTCCACTGCAGGGTGAGGCATCCTCTCACCAGCCCGAGTCATGGAGCTGTCATGGTAGGAAAGGGCTAGGCCCACAGGGGAGCTGTAGGAATGCAGAGGGGATGGTCTACCCACTAGCATTTCTTCCTGGGGAAATTTAAATTGAATAATTTGTGCATGAACAATAAAAAGAGGCCTAAACTGGAAGTCCTTAGCCCTGAATACCAGTACTTCCTTTTCCATAATCTCTGGTTACTTAATTTTTCTAGGTCTCTGTTTTCTTTCTATAAAATGAGAAGTTCGGATTAAAAAAGTCAATCACTGCAATTTCAGATATGTACAAAGCCAGGCAGGTGATGAAATGTGTAAAGCAGGCCTGGTGTAAATGGGAGGGGTTGCTGGAGGCTGAGGCAGAGTGGAGCCACGCAAGCCCCAGTTAAAAGAATTAAAACTTGTTTTAAACACTATGCTGGTTTTTGCAAATGGACATCTAGCTTGTAAACCCCTACTTCACGTAAACTGTAAAATTTCTTCCCACTTGACAATGTAAATTCAAATTTCCCCCATGGCATTTGGTAATTACATGACATCTCCACTGTAGCTATGCAAATTTGGTGTATTAATTAGCATTACCTTCAGCTGCAAGTAAAAGGATAATGCTCTACATAAAATGCAATATTATTTCTCACTCTTATAAGAGTTAAGAGATAGGTGGTTCAGGGCATCTCTGTCCCCCAACGCCCTCAGGAACCCAGACACTTTTGGTCCATTCCAGAGGTGTGACCGTTGTTCCCATAGTCTTTGTTTGAGGGAGATGGAGGAAGGGGAAGGGATGAAGAAGCAGCAGGAACAAAGGGTTGTTTCTTGAAGAAGATTGCCAGAAACATCAACATCACACGACACTTCCTTTTCTGTCTCATTGATAAGAACTTAGTGACCCAGCTTCAAAGGAGGCTGGGAAATGTAGTCTTCACTCTAAACAATCATGTACTGTTAGGAACTGAATTGTGTCCTCCCCCCACCAAATTCATATGCTGAAGCCCTAATCCCTAATGTGATAGTAATTCAGAGATCAGGCCTTTAGAGAGGAGGTAATGGAGGTTAAATGAGGTCATAAGATCAGAGTCCTAATGCAATGGGATTGGTGTCTGTAAAAGAAGAGAGAACAGAAAGAAAAGCCCACATGGGGACACAGAGAGAACGTGGCCATCTACAAGCCAGGAAGAGCCCTTTCTTCGATATCAGATTTGCTGGCACCTTGATCATGACTTCTATCCTTGAGAACTGTGAGAAAATAACTGTCTGTTGCTCACGCCTCTCAGACTGTGGCACTTCACTGCGGTAGCCCGGGCAGACTGACACTTGCACCCAACCATGTTACTAAATTGGAAGAAGAAGAGCAGATACTAGGAGATGATGAGCAGTCACTGCCATAGCTGGCTTTGGTGCAGCACCTCAGAATTACCTCAAAATGACATTGCTAGGTCCTGGGAAAACGTCATGATGATAAATATCTGGAATGCATATTCTAGTGTAAGAGGTTGTTAACTCTTTCTCTCTCTCTCTCTGTCTTTCTCTCTCTCTCTCTGTCTTTCTCTCTCTCTGTTGAGTAGAGGTCATTAAGAGAAAACCCTGTGAATCAAAAACTGTGGATTCTGATTGATCTTCACTGTTAAAAATCTATAAAATTTCACGACTGATTTATTAAGTGTTTTTATAGCAGGTTTTTAAATCTCCTTTTGTGTGGTAGGTACCTGTTAAGATGGCCCCAGTGATTCCTGGCCTCGCTTCCCTGCATAATTCCCTTCCTTCGCATGTCCTCTGGGTTCAGTGGTGTCAGCCAGACCTACCAACTTGTTTCCAATGAATACAACAGCAGTGGTGGGAGGCCACTTTGAGACGAAGTCATCGAAAAACTGTGGCTTCTGCCTTGGGTTTTCTCTCTCTCTCTCTCTTAATCCTGTTGCTTGCTCTGGGGAAGCCAGCTGCCATGTCATGAGAAAGCCCTGTGCAGGCACCCATGTGCATGACTTTAGGAGCAGATCTTGGGAGTTTTTCCAACAGCCCAGTGAATGAACTTGGAAGCATAATCTCTCCTAGTCAAACCTCAGGATGACATCAGCCCGGGCTGACACCTCAACTGCAGACTCCTAGGGTTTCTCAGCTAAATCTCTCCTGGAGTCCTGATTCCAGAAAATGTACAATAATAAATATTCGTTTTTTCCAGCCATTAAGTTTTGTGGTAATTTATTATGCAGCAATAGATAATGAATATAATCTGTTTTACAGTGTACCTGCATATAACACAAAAAGAGCTGTTTCAGTTTCAGCAAACCATGGATGTATTTCAAAGCCCAATGTGGACTATGAGCTTTCCTACATTTTAGTACTTATCATTAATCATTGTTATTATTGTTTTGATTGCATTTCTATGTTACTGCAGGGTACTAAAGAGGTGAGACATGACCCTCACCCTCAAGAGATTTATAATTTAGGCAGAGAAACCAAAAATAGTAGTATTTATTTTATCATTTTGGGGGATTGCATTGAATTATGAGAAACCCAACCCCTTGTGCCTTAAAGAAATTGAGAGTTGCATCTTTTGCTAGTGACAGGAGATAGGGAGATAGACAGTTCAGGGCTGCAGTGAGGCTCTGTGATGCCTTTGGGAACCCAAGTGACTCTTAGCTCCCTACTCTGCTGTCCGTAGCTCACAGCTCTCTTGCCCATGATTGTTAGTAGCTTCTCCACCTCTGCACACTCATCTGGGCTCCAGGCAGGAAGAAAGGGAAAAGGCAGGCCAAAGGCACATGGCAGCCGCAATGGCCTTTATATCACACTCCTGCAGACACAGATTTAAAGAGGTGAAATAATACTGGCACTAATGCCAATAGAATACTTAGAGATTTATGGGATTTAAGAATTACATTAAAAATGCTACATATTGTAAAATATCATAAGTTTGCTTCATGATGATTTCTTGTTTTTCTCATTAATAACACTACAAAGGCAAAGAGGTACATTATTTCTATTCCAACATAATTTTTCTTTTCAGTGAAGAAAGTTCAAATCAGTATTATTGAAATTCAAAAAAAGCTCAAGATTAAAAGTGGGAAATGTTAATAAATTTATAATATACAAAAACACTAAAACAATTTGGTTTGTAAAAAGCCTTTACCTTTGAGGGACGTATGCAAATTCTCTCAAATTGGAAGTTAATTTGTACATATTTGGTGGAAAGAAATGAATGCATAGTAAGGCTAAGAATCTCCTTTTAACATGTTTCTTTTCTCATGGTCTCTTGTTTGTCTCAGGAAAAAAATGAAAAGATGCTTGAGAGACAGTGGTTGGATCTGATACAAAAAAAAATGTGAGTTCTGGAAGGCCGTCCATTGCTTGAGTTTCCTTACATGTAGTTTATCCACCTCCGTAATTGAAAAGTAATTTTTATTTATGCTAGCTCATTTGGATTTATTTACATATGGCAGTGACTAATTATTTTCTTTTAAAAATCATCACTGCCAAATGTTTATTTTTGGCTATTTAGAGTATTTAGATTGTTTTAGATATTTACTTAAGCTGATATTCTAATTGATCTTTTTAGGAGTCATAAACTTAAATTTTTCTTCTGTATTTCCAAAAAATTCAGCATCAGGTGGAGGGAGGAAAGAAGAGAAACAGCTATTTGAGCCTCTCCCAGCTAAGCAAAACAGTGGGTTCTTTGTCTTTCTCTTGAAATACGTCTGCTAAATTCAATGGAGGGAAAACTTTGAATGCATCCTCAGGCTAATGTTGGACATTTCCCATTGTAGAATAAGTAAGTACACATTTTATAATTTGACTTAGACTAGATTCAGAGGTTAATTTTTCTTCAAAACCATTGCACTAAGGTCATGATTATGTGGTACTGGCAATACTGGAATCCAGTGGATTTTATTAATAAAAATATTGAAATTGGTCACTTGATGTCTTGTAGACAACCTCATAATTTGAATAAAATTTTTCTTTCCATTTTAAAACAAACAATCAACCAATTATCTTGGGATCATTCGGAGTCGGCATCAATCTGAGAATCCTAGCCAAGTTCGATTTCACCAGCAACGTCTACATTCTCTTCGGAGCCATTCCTGACAAGCCTCCCACATCAACAGGGCCAGGTGATGATGGGAGAACTGAGAATGGAATAAGAGTGAACCCACCATGCACATCACAGGGACAGATTCTTTAACTTCCATGTGCCTCCATTCCTTCTTCAATAAAAAGCCTTGCAAGCTATTGTAAGTCAGCAAGATGGAGGATAAAGAGGACAGCACCAATAAGGATGGATGACATTTATTGAACTCTTGCTGTGTGCCAAGTACAGACCTGCACCAAATCAGGACCTTCCATCTCTTTCCCTCATTACTTTTTGAGGGAACTCACCTGCAGGAAGAAGGGAAGCTGGAAAACTGTCAAAACATGGCCTGGCCTGCTGAGGACAGACACCATCCCCTCCAGGCTGCTACACGCCCAGACATTTCCTCTCCATCCTATGTCCATTTTTATTTTTTAATAGGAAAGTTTGGATCAAATTTATTTCACTTACAATCAAGCCCTGATATATACATATATCTCATTTAATCCATATAAAAACCTGTGAGGCCAGAACTAATATAACTCCCATTGTAAAGATGAGAAAACTGAGGTCCAGAGTTCAGGAACTTGCATAAAGTTACATAGCTCCTGGCAGGGCAGGGATTCAGAAAGTCTCTGGCCTCCCAAAGCTCAGTGCTTAGCCATTCTGCCACACGCCCCCGACCGGTGATCATTTCTGATAGGCTGCACCACAAGGGAGGCAGGGGGAGGGGGTCACAGTTATTTGGCCATGATCTGAATGAAACCTGCCACCCAGAGCATGGATTAGAGCTGGTAAGTGATGGCTCAAGGCCAAGGGGTAGCTCCTGAGTTGGTTTTAAGGGCTATGAACTTGGCAAAGAGCCAGGTTAATTAGAGCAGTTTTCTCTGTGAGAATTTTCTCTGGGATTTGGAAAGAAATGAATCAAGGGCTCAAGCCCTGGGACCCACATGGCAAGAAAATCAAGAAAGAAGGAGCAGTGGCACCTTTGAAGTTGGCATCCCAGAGCTGTTTGTACATTTTATAGCTTTTTTACCCTTGTGTCTTCTCCGAGAACCAGGATTTGTCCAAGCCTTCAACTGCTCTTCTCCCCTTCCCCTGTCTCTTCTGATATTGTTGGTCCACAGAATTATCCACAATTATAGGACATAGCACCTAATTTCTCTGGATCTTGGTGGCCATGAAGGTCCCCAACCCTAAGCATTCTTGATCAGCTCACAGGGTTCTGAATGTAGTCCTAACTCAGTGTAACGGCAAGACCAGCCAAATCCTGAGACCTCGCCAGACCTTTACCTCTAAATAGAAAGCAAATTAGGTCATTAGTAAGACAGCTTTCTGACCTAAAATTCTGTGGTTCTTCTGACATCATCATCATAATAATAATGATAATAAAATTGTAAATTACAGTGAGTAAATGAATCCTGGATGTGTCATTTCTGGAAGGTTGCTGACCTCTAGTGTTGGCACAGCCCTAGAAAGAAAATTCAAACCTCTGTTAATTTTATATTTGTTACCATTTCCTCTAGCCTTCCTTTCCTTTTTCCTTATGGAGGAAAAGAAAATATAAAGTACTTCGAATTAAAGTTCTATTAACTAAAGCTTCATTTACAGAATAAATATTTCTGCTGACATTTGACAGATTATATCAATTTTGAAGTTCAAATTTTAATAAGGTATTACCAAGCCCAAGAATAAACAAGCTAATCGGGCGCAGTTCCTATTTCCTTCTTTGTATTAAATGATAAGTGAACTTAAAGCTATGCTTTGTCTTATTAATATCTGCTAAATATGGATGAATTACTGAATATATATTTATTCTTAAACTCATTTGGAGGCAAATATTTACAAGGCTTTTCTTTTATAATCTGATTTTAATATCTCAACTGAAACTGATTTATAACACATGACTTCAAATGTGGTATTAGTTAAAGAGGCCAAGAATTAATGAGGTGATTCTATCAAGGGTTTCTTGAAACTGATTTTGAAAGAGGAAAACTATTCCTATTTTTTTAATCAAATTCTAATTGTAGGAATTTTCATGGCAAATATCAGAGTCCCACATAAACAAATCTTTAATAATTTCCCATGTGCATATATTTGGTTTTACCATATTGTTAACCATGTTAGGAACTCACTTGAATGTTCTGTGCCATCAAGCGAACATAATTTCTGTAATAGATTGCAGGTGGATTCCTCATTTATTCTGGAATTATGTACTAAGGAAGTTAGTAAAATATGTTTCCTGGGAATCTTTAAGATTTGCTGGGTATGAGACACGAGGTGGGGTGGGTTGGTGAAAGCTCACTGAATGTCTCTCCTTCTCTGCTTTCGGGTTGAGAATAGCATCCTTCTATGCATTTGAACGGATAGAGCTGGCATCTTGTTAAATGCACTGGAGGGATGCAAACCTCTTCATGTAACAAGGATACAGTTATATTACAATGCGGTAAGATAGATGATTAATTGGTAAGCTTTGGTCACTCAAAAAGTACTCAGTGTGTGACAAGCAGGGAACAAATCCCAGGCATACTTACAGTATCTCCTCCTGGAGTTTTGTACTGGTCAGTTGTGAAGTATGTCTTATGCAACACAAAAATAAACATTAGCATATACATTAAAAAATATAAGGATTGTTTAAAGACTAGCACACCTATTTTGGAAGAGAATTATTTTAGGTGCTGGGTCCATTCGCATTCGTGCCATAATCTCTTATCCCACTTAGTCTGGGTTCTCCAGAGAAACAGAACCCATAGAATAAGATGTTTGTGTGTGTGTGTGTGTGTGTGTGTGTGTGTGTGTGTGTGAGAGAGAGAGAGAGAGAGAGAGAGAGAGAGAGAGAGAGAGAAAGAGAAAGAGGGAGAGAGAAATAGATTTTCAGAAATTGGCTCGTGCAATTGTGAGGGCTGGTAAGTTCAAAATGTGCAGGGTGGGCTGGAAATTCTAGTAGGAATCAATGTTGTGGTCTGAGTCCGAAGGCTGTCTGGTCCGAATGCTATCCCGAGGCAGAATTCGCTCTTCTCCTTCAGACCTGTCTTTTCTTTTAACACCTTCAGCTGATTGAATGAGGCTCACCCACATCATGAAGGGCAAACTGCTTTACTCAAAGTCTACTGATGTAAATGTTAATCACGTCTAAAAAACACCTTCACAGGAACATCTAGACTGGTGTTTGACCTAACGTCTGGGCCCTATAGTTTAACCAAGTTGACACATAAAATGAATCATCACACACTCTTTCACAATTGTGCCTGGGCTTGATTTAATATTTTACTTAAAAGTTTTTTGTTTTTCTTCTATAATTATATACTTGGCCCAATCCGAGAAAAGTTTCAATGTTAACATGATTTTCTTCTGTGAAGAAATCCTTCTGCAGGGGTCTTCGTGACTCTGGTCCCATCATGACTTGCTTCCCTTGGTCGCACCTGCACTGTGGTCTGTGAGCTCTCCAAGTCCTGTCTGGCTCCCTCCTTGTTTCTCTCTCAGGCTTCTCCTCAAGCAGTCTCTTGCGCTCCAGCACCATCTTGGTGTCTGCTCTTAGGGAACTCACACAATGCAGTGCTGGAGCCTCATGCTTTATAGCTGGGGGAGGGATGGCAAAATCCAGTATGGGTCAGAGTGAGCATGTGGTAGAGTCCTGGGTACTGGTTTCTAGGCTTTCATAAGGACCAGCTCAGATGCCCCCCAACGAATGTAGAACTAATGTTAAGACTTTCTAACCTGATAAACTAGCATGCTAATGAAACTTTTTGGAGCCATGGGTTTGATGTATTTTTTTAAAAGCCTAAAAATTTTTTTGGAAGGAGTTAATAAAGCTATAAGCATCTTTCATGCATTTAAATGCAAATAGTTAATGAGCAACTACTGTGTGTAAAGCATTGTGCAGGTTTAGGAAAGATGAATAAGTTTTGGTCTCTGCTTTGTAGTGAGATCATATGAAAAGCAAAGCAGAATGTGGTGATCAACGCAAGAAAATAAAACACAAAACTAGGTGGCCTGGAAGAAAAAAATGAGACCACTCACAGTGTGCTTCCAAAATAAGGAAGTTTAGGAGGAATGTGTCATTTGAACTGGATTTCACAGGGTGAGGAGGTGTTGCGGGAGAGGACACGGAGACCAGGATTTGATGGAGAGAAAACAGAGAGAGTGTGACGTCCAGAAGACTGATGTGAGAGCAGCGTGTTTTATGTGAATTGAGAAAGAGGGCATAGTGCTGGAAAGGTAGGCTGCAGTCGTTGAGTTACTGATGCCGAGGGAAGAAATTAGGAATTAATTCTAGGAGCAGTGTTTTAAACAAGAATATGCTTGCAAATTTTCCATATCGATTACCAATCTATAGCTTCTAACTGTGGTCCAGATATGGAGCTGATTTGCTCTGTATGCCACAAGGAACTTTAACATGTTTATTCACATGCTGTCAAATATTCTGTATGGAGCACCAGGTTAATGACATGGAAAGCTTTAGTTCATGGGACTTTATTCATATACATTTTAACTTCATCATCTATTAAATAAGCAATGACACAAGCCAAAAATTGTTATATCACATAGTTGGAGTAATACAAATATAATTGAGCAAAAAATTTCCTTGAAAGGTAACTTGTTAAAAAAGAAAGGAGGGAGGAAGGAATTGGAGAAGATAGATAGTAAATAGCAAAAAAAAAAAAAAAAAAAAAAAAAAAAAAAAAAAAAAAAAAAAAAAAAAAAAAAAAAAAAAAAAAAAAAAAAAAAAAAAAAGAAAAAAAAAGAAAAGAAAAAGAAAGAAAAAGGAAAGAAAAAAGAAGTTACCGTCACCATGGCAAATTGACATCTAAAGGAAATAGTTAACAAATTCCTGAAGAAAACTGTTTGGCAGATGTACCCCAAAAGAATCTTCTATGTTTAAAATAAATGCAAGCTCAAGAAATATCCACTTCTGGTTGGGCATGGTGGCTTATGCCCGTAATCCTAGCACTCTGGGAGGCCGAGGCGGGCGGATCGTTTGAGCTCAGGAGTTCGAGATCAGCCTGAGCAAGAGTGAGACCCTGTCTCTACTAAAAAAATAGAAAGAAATTAGCTGAACAACTAAATATATATATATTATATATATATTATATATATATATATATAAAATTAGCTGGCCATGGTGGTGCGTGCCTGTAGTTCCAGCTACTCAGGAGGCTGAGGCAGGAGGATTGCTTGAGCCCAGGAGTTTGAGGTTGCTGTGAGCTAGGCTGATGCCACAGCACTCAGCCTGGGCAACAGAGTGAAACTCTGTCTCAAAAAAAAAAAAAAAAAAAGAAATATCCATTTTGGTCTTGATAAAACAAAGCATTTCTTCATGATGCATGGGCAATCCTTAGTGGGCTCACTAATGAGCGGGCTGGTTTAGACACTGTCAGACCTAAGGAAAAATTGAGAAGAGCAAATACAATGTATCTAAAGAAAGCCTGTTTTATAAGAATAATAATTTCATAATGACAAAATGTTATACAAAGGTGAATACAATGCATATTAATTCTATACGTTTTAACTTTCTTAATTTCGTATTGACTTACAATTTTGAAAATATTCAAACTCACAGAAAAGTTGAAAGGATAATGCAATGAACATCTTTCTGTCCCCCAACTAGGTTCACCACCTCGTAGCATCTTGACACACTGATCAATTCTCTTCCTCGCTCTCTTTCTGCCCTTTTGTCAAACCGCCCAAACGTAGCTGGTGGATACAGTGACAAATCACCCCAGGTATCAGAATCTCCCTGTGCAGCCACTTCACCACGACCATACTCCAGAAAGTCTTTGATGTAAAAACACGATCTAACACACAGTCCCTACCTGAATTTCTCAATTGTCTTCAAATTTTTTTAAACCATTTTATTGAGGCGTGATTGACATACAAAAAAATGTACATATTTCACATATACAGCTTAAGGAGTTTAGAGATAAGCATACAGATAAACCATCACCACTATCTAAGCCACAAACATTATCTGCCACCTTCAAAATTTTTCTCCTCCTGCCCTCTTTATTTATTATTTTTATTATTTACTGATGAGAGCACTTAATGTAAGACCTATGCTCTTAGCACATTTTAAAGTATGTAATACAGTGTTCTTTATTATAGGCAGTGTGATCTAAGTAGATCTCTAGGACTTCACTGAAACTTTGTACCCTTTGACCCAAAACTTCCATCCTCTCCTCCACTCCAGACTCTGGCAACCAGCATTCCACTCTCTGCTTCTAAATTTGACTATTTTAGATTCCTCACGTAAGTGGGATCATGTAGTATTTGTCCTTTTGTAACTGGCTTATTTCACTTAGCATAATGTCCTCAAGGTTCACCCATGGTGTTTCAGGTGGCAGGATTTTTTTCTTTTTAAAGTCTGATCAAATGTCTTTATAACTCTTTTATTTGTATCATTTTTAAATTATTAAATCTTTAATTTTTTTTTTTTGTTTGTTTTTGAGGCAGAGTCTCTGTCACCTGGGCTGGAGTGCAGTGGCATCAGCCTAGCTCACAGCAACCTCAAACTTCTGGACTCAAGTGATCCTCCTGCATCAGACTCCCAGAGTGCTAGGATTACAGGAATGAGCCAACATACCAGGCCTTGATTCTGAATCTAATCGATACTCACCCATTACATTTTGACTGCTGGATTTTTCTACTCTTTGCCAATCTAGAACATACCCCTAACACCACTCTGTGCTCCTTAAGACATGGAAGGCTTTAATATGTCCTACAGAACATACAACATTCTGGATCCAACTGACTCTTTCCTCATCATTAGACAAAGGTCTGTCCTTTCTGAGGAAACCACCCCCCATGTGCTTTTGGGAAGTGCTCTCTGTCCCACTTTGGGAGGCACATGATGCCAGGCTGACTCATGATTGGCAGTGCTCACCAAGCTCGATGACTTACTCAGGGAGTAACTGCCAGATCTCTCCGTTGTAAAGATGCATTTCCACCTTTCTGATTCACAGCTGATCTGCGGGGTGATATTAATTCACACACTAATTCATTGTTTGTAAAGCTCTGAGTCATTCTTGGGGAGTGGGTATTGGAGGGGGGTTCTTCTGATAAAAATTCTACATAACTTCACCATTTATAAAAATGCCCTTTTCTACATGCAGTGAAAGACACTTGGGAGTTAGGGCTAGAAGGGGCCCAAGTGATGATCCGGTTACATTTTGTTTTTTTAACAAAAGAGGAGCTGGAGCCATCTCAGTGAAATAGTAAGAACCATACTACAGATCCCCTGATCACTGTCCAATTTTCTTTCTTCTATTTTCAAGATATATTTACTCAGTTCTTCAAGAACAAAGAGCAAAATCTTGGGCAATCAAAAGAAGACATGAAAGCAACATGGAATAGGACAGCTGTGCTGTTCTTGGGGATGTGTTTTAGGGATAATAACAGCAGGAGGTGACGGTTCTATTATAAATAAACTAAACATCATGTGTGCTACATATTTGTTTCACATATGCAACTTAAGAATTTCAAGTAACTAAAAAAAGCAAGAGGAAAAAGATGGAGATATTTGTAATAATATATTTTATTTAATCTATATCCTAAATATGATTATTTCAACATGTAATAAATATTTTAAAAATTGTGTGTGAGATACTTTACATTTATTTTTTTTTGAAATCCATGTGTATTCTATACTTACAGCATATCTCAATTCAGATTAGTCACAGTGAAAGGGCGCATTTGGCCAATGGCTACCTTGTTGAACATCATTGCCCTAGAACAACGAGGAAATGTGAAATACAGGGACCTACTACTAAAGGAACAATGAAAGCAATTCCCTGACACTCACAATAGTACCCAGAAAATACAGCTGTTAATGGTAATATTTGTATTGGCAATTTTATTTTCTCAGTCTAGGTCTTTAGGACTTTGGGTTTCCTGAAGGTAATCAAATATCAACTAACTGCTTTTAATATTTCAAAAATCTATTTAATATTATACATTTATCAAAGAAAATAGGCCATCGGACTAACTGCAATGGCAATCATGTCATTAAATAAGTTAATAATCAGGACTGGCATCAAGTGTATGTGGCCAGTGCAGTCGCCCAGGGCTCTGTGCTGAGAAGCGGTTTAATGTGCCAGAATCACCACCTTGAGTTTCTTATAATTTTATATTTGAATTTGTGTTTTGTAAGTGAAGCAAAGGGGAGACTGTGAAGTGTGTGCTGGTGATTGCCTCTTGCTGCCCCAGGAGGCAGTTCCAAGCCGGGTTCCAGGGCGGGTTCCGGGCTGCTGACTTCCCTGGCACCAGGAGACCCGGGTGTGGCTTGAGGAGGGGTGAGGCCAGGTGGACGCACTCACAGTGGCAAGTACCACGGTGCCGGAGATTACCACATTAAATGACAACCAAAAAATACCTTGACAGCTCAAGAGTGAGATAATAGATGAACAAAAATAAAAAGCTTGTTTCCTGTTCTTTGAAACAAGGCTCCACATTTTCATTTTACACTGGACCCTACAAATCATGTGGCTGACCTTGTGCTCAGCGTTGGAGAAACTGCTTTCACCCTCATTCCCATAGCCATTAACTGTTGTGTAGCAATTGCAGTTGCTGCCCTTTTAAAAAACAAAATGAGGAAAATAATTATTTCTTCATAAAGGCAGTTTGGTAGACAAATTCCTCGAAAAGCTGTGGTACATGGATAATATATTAAAATGGATATATTTTGTTACGTGAATAATGTAACAAATTGGGTCTTTGATGTACAAAATATTGGAACCCCTGATATGAACTCAGGGTGTATTCCAAAACAACTAAATCAGGCGAGTCATTGTGTGGACGTTAGGGGAAGAAGGTTGACTTTTTTAGATTTTGTTTTACATGAAGTAATCAGTTAATTGACTGAATTTTTCACTATTTTGGATCTTACTGTGACATTTTATAAACATAGTCTGACTAAATAAAAAGTTCTATTTAATGATATTTGGCATTTTATATATAATGGATTCTGTAACCAGATCTATAGGCCAATTTTTAAAATCGTGATCAGTAGGGAAGAAAATAAAACAAAAATAATGAGATACTATTAATAAATATGATCTATTACTCCAAGAGGGCTGGGGCTGCCTTTCAAAGTCTTTGGATGAAAAGTGGCAAAACCTTGCTTTGAACAATTTCAGGAAGATAGGACCAGAGAGGTGTTCCGGGAGTTGCGCGGTGTCTCGGCGACACTGATAGTGTGCTAGCACAGGTGGCCAAGGATAGCCACACCTCTGCCTCTGCGCGGACCCACCTTGAGTGGGGGTTCCTTTACTTGTAACCCTGAAGATCCCTTTCAATTTTAAGTTTCTATGATCCACAAAGAGTATAAACAGAAATGTACTGAGAATTTGGATCATTTTCCCAGCACATAAAAACTTGTCTCTGTCCTACTAACATTATCCCTGCTTGAGACGTAGATAAAGAGGCCCCACACTTACGAAAGTCCCCGTGGGTTTAGTATCTACCCATTATTTTATGAAAGAGAATCCTGGAGTGGTAACTTTTTTGTTTTCTTATTTCTACCCTATGGTTTTCCTTCGTTCTTCTCCTCCTTTGTATTTGTCATTATTATTTTTTAACGGTGACTAGCTAAACGCCTGACGATTTGTCAGCACTGTTTAGACTTCCGGTGAATGTCCCTATTCAGGGCACTGAGTCCAGGCTCTCAGAAACCTGGGACACTGGATTGCCTGTTGCTTCCTCAGGGCCTTCGTACCTGCTTTGCTTGATGCAGTTTACATTCCTTTGTCCTTTGGTGGCATCTGCTTTATCCATTGTAGTCTTCATTCCATGCATTCTCTGGGAATCTAAGTAGCAAAATTAAACTGGCCAAGGGAAGCTTGCTTCCCTAAAGAACGCCAGTAACCTCCGGAAACAGCTTGAGGACACTCTTCTGCCAACTTTCATAATCTTTATCCCCCCAGTCTCTAGTCATCTTCTCAAATACCTGTATCTATTTGAAATTCTTAGAAAAGCAAGTTTAGAAATTAAGGATCAGCTCTTGTTTTGGCGATTGAAAAAGACCAAGTGATGACTGGCTGATCTTGGGGACTTGACTGAGCCCTTTCTAGCTGTGGCTGTGAATGCTCCGGCCACCAGGCATTAGAGAGTTCTGTCACTAGGCACAGAGCACGGCAGCTCACATCCTCCAGGGCTCCTGATAGACACAATCCATTTTTAATGCCTTGTGTCAGGCATCCCTGCTGCCCTCTAACCATTCTTAATAATAAGACAAAAGTGATATTTTAGGGTAACAGTTAATAAATAATGTGACTTATCCAATCACACCTTTCAGTAAAATATTATTATCTCTTGGCAGCTTCATTACTGTAGAGACATCAGGATCTGATGAAACATTCTCTAATTCTACCACTAGTACATTTTCCAGAGTTGTCTTTCTTTTAATTTAATTCTCCCACTCTGAAAGCGTACTGTCCGTTGCAATTACCGAATGAGCATTTAATCTCGCGTAACTAAGGCATTTTAATCTTTTCTTATGGAAAGACGATTAAAAGGTCCTAATATTGCTATGATACGGATACGTTTCATTCCAACCCAGTGCATCGAAGTTTCCTTTGTTCTTATAACTACAAGTTAAGACAAACCGAGTCTCCAGGTACTTTGCTGCAATGGATAAGTCACCTAACCATAAGGTGTGATAAAGTTTTCCAATATTTCTATTGATTGAATAGAAAGATCTCCAGATCTTCCTTGGGTAGAGGTGAGCCTGGAGGTAGAGAATCACAAAAGAGGTTTTTATAGTTGTTATGGTAGCTTTATTTATAGTCTATTATATTTGTCCCAAAGCAATAAATTTTGGCACATTTTAAATGTTGTGTGGCTAAAAGATATTGGATCACTTTAAAAACCACAAAGGTTGATTTTGTCATACGATGTCATCACTACATTGATCATTTTAAATTTCTTTGTTAAAATATTAGTACAATACTAATGTAAAATCAAAGAAAGTTCATGAATTTTTAAACTTTTTAGAGAATCAGTACCATTTCCTGATTTTTTACCTTCATGTCACTGTTCTATTTCCCTGGAGCACAGCATATCATGTTAAAAGGATTGTATATCCTGAATGTTTGTGATGTACATAAACCTTAGCTTATTATCAACTGCAGTGAAAATATGTAAATATAAATATAAATCTGCAATGTGTTGTTTATCTAAGAAGGTAATTTCCCCATGACTATTTTCCCTGGCCTCCAACCACTGACACTGGTTTATTTCAATTGTACTGGTCACTGGTTTCTTAGGAAAGACCTCACACTGCATTATGCATTTTCATAATACCTTGGGCTTAGTTCAGAGGTGTCGAATCTTTCTCTTCAACCTCTGTTTCTTAGCCATATCCATTCATGACCTAATTCTCCCCTTCGGAATTGTGGTGATGTAAATGGGTCACAGATTAGCAAGTTTACATTTGGGAAACCAGGCAACTCCAGTTTATCTTTTATTATGCATTTATTCCTCAAGGATCATTCCTATTTACGGAAAGTTGGAAAAACAACAATTTCTTCCAGACTGATAGTGATCTGGTAATCAACGTGAAATATATTTGTAAAACAAATAAGGATTTACCTATTTCTCCTGTGAAAACATTCAGATGGCTGAAACAGCCAGTTTAATGGTTATACTGTAGTTGAACTTTTGAAAGACACCCTTTTAATAGATAACATGTTTCTTTGATTCTTCTATACGTGTTGCTTTGTTACATTTTATTATGAAGACTCTTTTATAGATACATAAAGGGTTTATTAAGGAAATGTTTGGATTAATGACATCAACTGGCATAAGAAACTGTTCATAAATATTTCACTTTTTTTTGGCAATGATGATAGAATCAGAAATTCACAGAAAGAATATCTCAGACATTTTAGTCATACATAAATGCATAAGGATATAGATGTACTTTGTTTGCATATTATTTCTTTATTAACCAGGAGCTGCTTTGATTATTTGGGCTGAGGTGTTGATAGCCTAAGGTGCAGTCCTTGATTACGTAGGTAAAGAAATATACATTAAGCTGAATAGAAAGCTGATAGCAATGTAGGCTGAGTGCAGTTAATTAGCTGCTTATTCAAATACCCTATTCATTATTTCTTCCTCTAAGAATGAGATTGTTGTGTGTGTGTGTGTGTGTATGTGTGTGTGTGTGTGTGTGTGTGTGTGTGTGTGTGTGTGTGTGTGGTGGGAGCAGGAAAGTGATGTACTGGTACAGGTTTTGGAGGAGTCCTGGGGAAGAGAAGAGATAAGAGTTCCACTTAAAAAGATATAAACAGTTCGACATTTCCAAGGGGACAACAGTGATTGAATTTATTTATTTTACGGCATTTCTACATTAATAATTTGAATTTTTGAGTTAAAAATTTTCTAGTTAGTACTACAGCAGTGTAAAAAAGAAAGCCATCATAATTTCAACTTGCCACTAGAAAGCTCTAGTGGTTTAGACGACTTTGCTTAGGTGAAAATGAAGGTAGCCACCCTCCTCCTTAATTCCACACGATTCCCTTAAGGTGGAATAGAATTATAGCAGAAAGTCACTCGAAGTTTGCAGTTTTGTCTTTTGAAATGTGGCTGTCTTATTTCATGAAATTAAGAAAAATGAAGAAAAGGACAAGGTAATAAATATCTGATACAGTATTTTTTTAAAAATCATCCTTTGAACAGGATTGTAGGGAGGGAATGAAAATCTCATTTTGTTAGCTAAGTAAATACACTACAAAAATATAATTCAGTTGCAAAATTACACAATAATTAAGAGAAAGACATTTGAAGTCAAGATAGACTTATAGTTCTGTGTCTTAATGGTTATATGACCTCAGCAAAGCTTTTGAAATTTCCTGACTTCTAGGATATAAAATGAGAATGGTAATGAAAGATCTGCTTCATAAGATTATATGAAAATTAAAAAAGATAACATACATAAATCTCTTAGCAGAGTACCTGTATATAATAATAATTCAAAACAGTCAGCTTAAAAAAAAAGGGCAAAAAATTAAATGTTTGAGAAAAACAAACATTTTGCCACTTGTCATCTCCTTCAAACTGGGCTGTTGGTTTTCCTTTACAGCTACGTAGCTATTTCTTTCTTTCTCCTGTCTGAAAAAAAACAAACGGAAAAAAAAAAAAAAAAAAGAAGCCAAAAAACATTTTAGGAATAAATGACCTGTGAAAAGTACAGAAAAACCATGCCCTGACCTTGAAATGGAGTTTATGAATTCTGAAAAGGTGAAGAAAAACATAATAATTAACTACATACCTGCCCATCCAAACAGTTGTTGCGGAAGTCCTGGTCCATCTGTTTTTATAACAACTTTGCAGGTTTCAACAGGATCTGCTGCATTTAGTGGTTCATCCAGTGGCCTTCAGGGAGAGGGCGGCCATGTGCAAGGCTGAAGTCAGCCCAGGACAGTGTTTCTCCTTCTCACACTCCGGGATTCAGAGTCTTTTGGAGGAAAGGAAGTTCAATTGAGCTAAACCATTTGCTTTCCCACTGAATTAGCAATCATAAAGGCTGATGGTGCAAGAACACCTCCTTCAACCAACATTTTTGGCTCAGGGCTCTGTTGGAAGCACTTTGTGACTAAAGTCATGCCAATACCAAATCACATAAAGACTGGTTCCAAGACTACTTTTGTTTGGCTGAATGGCTGTGTATTTCTGTGAACATCTAAGATACAGAAGTTATGGAACTTGCTTTGCCCAAATACTATAATTGTGTTCGTGCAGACGTTGTCAATTAGAAGACATTTAAAAGAAATTTCCCTAGACTTCAACCTGTTTAAATAGGCAACTCTCATAATTCCCTTTGCATTTACCACTTCCCAATACATCTTAAATTCCTCCTGTAAAGACAGGGACCAGAGTCTCTGATCAGATGCTCTGTCACTGCTTGCTGACTTGCACTGGACTGATCTAAGATAACATGTCATAAATCTACACTGGCGAGCCCACTATAAGGAGGACTAGGGATCTTTTGTATATGGATCTAGGGCAATTTGGAATCTATCTGATTTTGAAAATGATGTTTCTCCCATTCTTTCTTCCAAAGGAAGACTCTGTGGAGATTTTTCTGTGATGATGACTTCAGAGGGTTCATTGAGGCTACTTTGAGACAGGGCCTGTAAGGATATTTTTTTGTTGTTGTTGTTTTTAATTTATAAATGCAATATGTGTCTTTTCAATGTATCCAGGCTTTTGTCTTTGATTTTGAATGGCTAGGAAGAGAATCTAACAGCCTTCAGTCAGAATAGGGATATACTGATTTTTAACTGTATATTTGATAGATCTTATATTTTCATTTGCGAATTTATTTTTCTTATGGGACACAAATAAGTGCTAGAGAAATGATTTTGAAAGAAGGGATATTAAAATATAAAATATAAAGGGTCACTTTGATTTCAGAAGAAAATTCTGTCTTTCTCTGTCTCTCTCTCTCACATACACACACACACACACACACACACACACACACACACACAATAATTAAAACTTCCTAATAAGTTTAGCTAATGTTGGACAACTGCAATTAATTTGTGGTTGTAGAAAAACCTTTCTTATTTCCATAGCTTTTAAATATCAGACACCTGATTTAGAAGACATTAAATGCTGAGGTAAAATACAAAACCTTTCCTGGAAACCAGAACAAGAATTTTTAATTTTATTTAGTGCTCCTGACAAATGAATCTTCAAATTTTTATAATGGTAAAACTGCATGCATGGGACTCTGTTGACAGAAATCACTCATTTTCGTGGATGTAGATTGTTGGAATGGCCCGCATGAGCGAGGTGAGTCTGGTTGGCTGGGCTCTGGCTGTGTCAGGTCCTGGGGCCTGAGGGTGCTCCCAGTATGCACATTCCTTCCGGGCCTTTCTGTTCCTCACCAGCAGTCCCACCTTGGCAGGGTGATTACTGGGAGCCAGGGAGAATTTGGGTTGTTGTCATCCTCTTCCTCCTCATACTTACTCTTTTGCCCTCCCTAACTTCCCTCAGCGTCTCCAGTCTCTTGCCGCCTTAGAAAAGAGAGAAGCCAAAACGCAATTAAAGTGGCTTTTTCTGAGCCACCGGCCCATAAGGGGTCTTTATAGGAAGGCTGAAAACTCAATCCACTTTTAAGAAAAAGAATTCTTTCTCTATGCAAACACGATCTGGCTGGCTGTAGGTGTTCCAGGCGAGAACAAGCGCTCAAAATACTCAGAAAACCGTCTATAAAGGATTGAACAGTAACCACCAGGATTCCGGAGATTTCCTGGGGATTAATGAGTAGCTGGGAGGAATTGCTGGCCTTCAACTGTACTCTGGGCAGTTAACCTCAGCTAGTCAGTACTTCCAAAGAAACACCTGCACTGAGGCAGTGATTGTTATTGTAGCATATAAACACAGAAGAACACTTTTAGTGTGATTTTATTTCAATGTGCCCTTTGCTTCTGAAAGACTGCAACATCCAGCGGAGCATTTGGTAGCTAATAACATAGCACTCATTACCCTACGATACACTCCTCGTCACATTAAACAAGCTGATTGGAATAATGTTTAAAGGAAAAAAATTTATATTTTAGTGTTGCAAAGAAATCTTGTAGAAAACATTCTAAAATCTTAAATACACAGCCCGGATTGTATTGAGATTGGAGTAAACCAGGAATGATTTTTATCATAAGTACAATGATAACATTTATCTCAAGAGTGAGGATGTTCTTTTTTCATGGTGATAAGATCACTACAAAAACTTAAAAAAAAAAAAAATCCTTTTGTCCCTTTCTGGTTAATCCATATGCTAGCAAAATAGTTCATTAATTAAAAGATTCATGACCCAACTTTAATTTCATTTTAATTACAAGGGATAAATACGGGAAAAGATTATTTTTAACCTGACATACTTAACTTTTCCCACTTCTCACTGGGAGTCCCATTCACTTCATCTTTAGAGCACTTTTCCCAACAGATTGAAAACTGGCTTTGTCACGTATGTTTGCCTCTTAAATGAACCAAGTTTGAGGTGAATGGCTGGCACTAAGGTTGGCACTAATGCCAATCTACCGCTCCATCGGCCCTAGGCTGCTCGTGTTTGGACGGCTCCGTGTCAGTGCTTACCATTTGGGAGGATTAGTGAGCTGCTAACCTGTGTACCAGGTCCTGAAGCAACAGCAGTAACACCACCTTTACTACTCACCTATCGCTTCGTCCCAGGAAGTCCATGAAGCCAATATTCAGGCTGAGAAATAAATGGATTGGAGGTATATTCTTTAGTTCTATTTCCTAATTGAACATAATTTTGAAGTAATTGGTTCTGGGAAAAAGCACACACACACACAGAGAAAGTGAAGAAATGTGTATTTCCAGATCCCCCAGCCCCTCCCAGAAGGTCAGGTGCCAGGAAGACACTGGCCGGAAATGCAGGAACTGGGGTGTAGCCTGTGGGGGCAGCATGATGGTCTGAGATCGGAACAGACGGAAGTGAGTGGTCCTGCAAACACAGGCCTGCAGGTGGACGTGGACACAGAGCTCGGTGTCCTGCACCTTGCTTGGATATTCCTTGGGTGTGCTCTGTGGATGGGTTAAGGGTCAGAATAGGGCAGGGACTGAATGTTAGAGACAAGACAGTGAAGTTCTTCTGTCTCTCCAGAAGGATCAGCAAAAAGAAATTCAATGGGGCTTTCCTGGAGCAAAGGCATCCTCCCATTTTCTTATTCCACTATATGAAACTCATGTGTTAAATGGGAGTACAACAGCACTACAGAGATAGCAAATTTTGAAACTCATAAATCTGAAGCTGGAAGTCCAAACTCATTCACTCAGTAGATAAATATATAAATAAGAAGAAAATCAGAAAACAAGTAGCATTACTAAAAAACTTTGAATGGCTTTAATTAAAATCTGTAGAAATGCAGGCTCAAGCTTTAAACAGATCATAGTATAAACACTTGTGTACTGTGTGATCCACACTGGGTTTGGCAATGGTTCCTGGTAGATCAGGCTCACCGTAGGTGGCAATTGCATGAACATGCAAGGAAGGGACAGGGAGCTGTAACGGTTAAGCATCTGGCGCTGGAATCTGAATCTCTATCTCATACCCACCAGCCACCTGCTGGAATGTGACTCCAGAGAGTCATTGACCTTTGCATGTTGCAATCCCCTGGCCACCCCCAGGCCTCAGTGCCTCCTCTGTAGTGGAATTGTTGCTGAACTACAGTCAGGCACTGTATGAGGATGGGTCGATCAAGGAACCACATATAAGATGGTGATCACGTAAGATTGTAATGGAGCTGGAAATTTCCTATTGCCTAGAGATGTC
Organism: Indri indri; assembly: GCA_004363605.1. Classification (NCBI taxonomy): domain Eukaryota; kingdom Metazoa; phylum Chordata; class Mammalia; order Primates; family Indriidae; genus Indri; species Indri indri. Next base: position 28,538 of record RJWJ010000925.1, read on the forward strand.
GTAGCCATGGTAATGTCGTAGCATAGCACATGGCTCATGTGTTCGTGGTGATGTGGTATAAACACACCTACCAGTCCTATGAGAGTCTAGCACATACAATTATGTACAGTACATAATACCTGATAATGATAATAAATGACTATGTTACTGGTTTATTTATTTACTATTTTTAATCATTATTTTAGAGTGTATTCCTTCTACTTATAAAAGAACGTTAAGTAAAACAGCATCAGGCAGGTCCTTCAGGAGGTATTCCAGAAGGAGGCATCGTTATCACCGGAGACGGCAGCTCCATGAGTGTTATTGCCCCTGAAGATCTTCCAGTGGGACAAGAGGCGGAGGTGATGATCCTGACCCTGTGTAGGCCCAGGCTAATGTGTGTGTTCGTGTCGTAGTTTTTAACAAGAAAGTTTAAAAAGTAAAAAACAAAAACAAAAAACACTAAAAATTTTAGAAATAGAAAGAAGCTTATGGGATAAGAATATAAAGAAAGAACATTTTTGAACAAACATAAAATGTCTTTGTGTTTTAAGCTAACTATTATTGCAAAAAGAGTAAAAAGTTTAAAATAATTAAAAAGCTTATTAAGTAAAAAAGTTACAGTAAGCTAAGATTAATTTATTGTTGAAGAAAGAAATTTTCCTATAAATTTAGTATAGTGCAAGTGTGTAGCATTTCTAAAGTCTACAGTAGTGTACAGTAATGTCCTGGGCCTTCACATGCACTCACCACTCGCTCTCTTACTCACCCAGAACAACTTCCAGTCCTGCAAGCTCCATTCATGGCAAGTGCCTTACACAGGTGGAGCATTTTTAATATTTTGTATTGTATTTTTAATGTACCTGTTTATATTTAGATAGGCTTAGATGCACAAATACTTACCATCATGTTGCAGTTACCTACAGTATTCAATACAGTAACATGCTATGCAGGTTTGTAGCCTAGAAGCCATAGGCTATACCACATAGCCTAGATGTGCAGTGGGCTATACCATCCAGGTTTGTGTAAGTACACTCTATGATGTTCGCACAATTTTGAAATTGCCTAATGTTGCATTTCTCAGAACTTGTATCCCTGTTGTTAAGTGACCCATGACAGTATTTAAATACTTGAGAGAGTATGAGTCTCAGTTTGCCCACTGGTTTTGTCAGTACAATCTGGGCCTTGGCGCTATCATCTGTAAAATGGGGAGAAAAATACCTTGTATGGTTGCTGTGAAGTTTGAGGGATAATGATGTATTCTAGCAGCTGAAATTCAATCCTCATTACAATAAGGCAGGTTGATTAATATTCCTGTTTTACAGATGTGGACACCAATGTACAGAGATACCAGTATGCTGTTCTTAACACACAGTAAGTATTCAATAAACATTAGCTTTAGGGATTTTGGTTAAGAAAATATTCTTTTATTGGAATTGCTCAAAGAAAGGTGTTTGGTAGGGCTGCCATAACAAAGTACTAGGTGCTTAGAGAACAAAAATTTATTTTCTCACAGTTCCGGAGGACGGAAGTCCAAGATCAAGGTATCAGCAGGGTTGGTTTCTCCTGAGGCCTCTCTCCTTGGCTTGCTGAGGGCCACCTTCTGCTGTGTGTGTCTTCACAGGGCCTTCCCTGTGTGCGTGTCTGTGTCCCAATCTTCTCTTCTTACAAGGACACCAGTCATATTGGATTAGGGTTCACCCAAATGACTTTATTTTAACTTATTAATAATTACTTCTTTAAAGTCCCTACTTCTGAATACAGTCACATTCTGGGTTGCTGGGGGTTAGAACTTTGACACATGAGTTTTGCGGGATAAAATGCAGCCCATCACGGAGGGCGAGTGAAAACTGTGAGAGTAAGCCGAGTCCAGTCTAGGTGATCTCAGCAGTAAAAACCTAAACCAGGGCTAGAGCTGCCCTGTTGGGTTCAATGCTTCGGCACAGATTAAGAATGTCAATGGGTCTGACCTCCCTGGGTTGTGTAACTGAACCACTGCTGAAAGTTTCTTTCCCTCAGCCAGAGCAACTTGATCCCTTGAGACGCTTTAAAAAAACAGCACTTGGGTGAGGCAAAGGCATAAAGTGTAACTGTAGTGTTTGTACCCTCACAATACCCTGGAATAAAAAAAACAAAACAAAACAAAACAGCAACGACATCAAAACCTTCCATTGCCACAGATCTTTGTTTATATTTTCAGTAACAAAAGGGTGGGTATTATCAGGTAATTCTTACCGTGAAGTGGTTAAATCATAAAGGATTATTTCTTCATCCACCATCGATCCACCCAAGACCAAATTCCACTGCCATTCTCTCTGTCCTTCAAATAAGGAAGAGCTGGCTTGAACATATTTCACTGCTTTGGTATTTAGTGCAAAGTTCTGAGATTATCTAGATGCTCATTGTTTTGTAGATGCCCCTGGTGCCTGGAGGACATTTAACTCAGAAGAGCCAAAAGGACAGTTTGGAGCAATAGGTGGGTGGGCAGTCTTGAAAACTGGTGGCCAAAGATGCCCGGTAGGCCGGTAAGAATGCAGAAGTGCAGGTGGCCTCATTATGCTGTTCATGATTTCCCTCACGGAAGTTCTTAATCAGGCTTATCTGTTGCTAGCTTGAAATTTATTGTTTATTTTTATTTCTGTTCTTTTGACATTATTCTTTTTACTTTTGATGCCATTGCCTTTGTATGTAAATAAATTGATTTTTTAAAAAGTTTATCCTTTCGGAACATTGCACATTAATAAAGAGACTAGAAGAGGATAATTAGTGCAAATTAGCCATTCATGTAACAGACAGTGTTTAAAGAGGCTTCAAGGGAACCCAGAGTCCCATTTTCCACTGAAAAACTATGAACAGACTGAATTTTAGGGGCAATTTTTGAATGATTTTTTTGAAAATAGTTTTAGTATTCTTAAGAAATATTCCTTAATTGTTATCACTTAGCACAATGATAAACATCAATGTTGGACATACCAGTTTTATGGCAATATTCTATTTTTCTACAATACAAATTCCTTAATTTTATAAGGCTTCATAGGACGCATGCAATAAAAACCTGCTACGTGAGGTTATTCCTTTTCTTTGTCTCGCCTTCCAATTTACGGCCATAAAAATGTTGACTACACAACAAACCAGAATTAAAAAAAAAAAAATCCTAACTAGATTGTGTTACTCTCTCTGATATTTCCTTAGTAAGAGTTTGCCTGGAAGCTGTTCATAATGGTAAAAAAGCTGAGATTTTGAAGGCAGGGAGTCAGACTCTTGCTCTACCATTCAAGATCTTTGTTGACATAGGAAAGATTTCTCACGTCCCTCAGGTGCAGAGTCTTCATCTGTAAAAGGACAAATATCTTGGAGAACATCTGGAAAGTATACAGCAGACACTATTAGATGCTTATTCTGTTGCCTAGGAATAAATTTTCCCTGGTAAAGTGTATCTCTCCTCCACACCATCCATTTTCTGCTTTCTCTTTGAAATACTTTAGGGATAATTATTAGGAATAAATACTAATAAAAATAGCAACAGCAATAAAAACAACTACAATAATAATAATAATAATAATAAAAAGCTAATATTTACTTACAATGTGCCAGACGCTGGCTGTGCTTTACACGGGATTCCTTCTTTACTTGTCACAACCGTTTCACAAGGGAGCTGCTATTAGCATCATGCCACTGCCAAGAAACCCAAATGGGCTGGGGAACTCAATCAGGATCACACCTTCATGCTACTAAGCAGTAGTCAGGATTTGTTTCACAGGATGTCTCAGATGGATACTAATGAAGCCCTTTGGATACATAAAGAATAAATTATGGTTCATTTCCATTTCAAATTGAAAATAACTGAAAGAAAATAAGAGAAGAAAATTCTCAATTATGGAGCTAACTAAATAAAAGAATGTCCTATAACCTCTGGCCAACTGATTGGTAATTTTCAAGTAAGGCATCAATTCAAATGGAACATAAGGTTGTCTATATAGCTGTTGTCAACTTCTCACAGCCAAACTCTGTAAGTTCCATTCTTCTTGATGGACACGTAGCATTATTTCTTTCAAAGCTGTATAATTTCTGCCCCCAGTCTAAAGGATAGTAATAGAGTACACCTAGGGTGAAAACAAACAAACAGATGTTTCAGGTCTTTTCAATTCTTTAAATTGTAATAGAATAGATGTTATATAAGCAATTATAGTTATGATTTCAACTTCACAAATTTGAAAGAAATATTTTACACATGTGTGATTATAAAGATGCAGTCTAGAAACATGAATAAACTATATTCTTTTAAAAACCCAATTCCATTCAGAGATGCACTTAATCTTTTTTGGTTTGTGCGGTGAGTGTTTTAATAGCTTAGTGTTATTGAATATATGCCCTTAGGACCTGTTCAGTTAGATAGGATTAAAATAACAGTCCTCCTTATTTGAACAGTGGGTCCTGACCCTACAGATAATTATCCTTACAAGGGGGTTGCATATATTTAAATGGAAATAACGCAGCATCTTTATCCTTTGGAAAAATTTTAAAATAACGCAAAGAAGATCTTTGAAATATTGTGGACAAAACATATGGTATTTAAAGCAAGGTATATTCCTTCTTTGCATCATTTGTGTATCAGAAAGATTCCAGTGCATTATGGGAAAACTGTTACAGTATCTGAATCTTAAATAGTTTTTGGTTGAATGTAAACATGGCAACATTTGACAGAGTATCTGAAGGGCCTGACTTGCTGTGACTTGATGAAATTGAACTTCTTTATTCCTCACAGAGCCCAGGGGACAGACTGAGGCTCACTGCTCGCATTAACTAGCAATATCAAATTCTGCAGGTATATACAAAGAAATTCCATATTACAAATTTTGATCAAGTCAGTATTTCACATCTTCAGTGAGATACATATCCTGAGAATCAAGTTCTCTTGTCATCATCAGATAGAGAGCTGACCCCAGGATTTAGGTACTGTATCAGTCAGCTTAGGATAAGTTAGGTGGTAGTAACAAACATGCCCCAACTCTTGGTGGCTTATAAAAATCCAGGCTAATGTTTGGGTCATGCTACTCATCCATTACAAGTCAACTACATTTCTTGGACCCAGGATAAAGGAGGAGCTCCTCTCTGGAATATTGCCGGTTTCATGGCAGAGGGTAAAGAGAATATGACAGGGCCACAAATGAGGTTGTAAAGCTTTTGCCCCATGGCATCACCTGCCACTTGCTCTGACATTTCCTTCCAAAGGAAGTCATATAATCAACACTGGTCTCACAGGGGCAGAAACATATAATCTTTTATAGGGAAGGACATTCTAATTCACGTGGCTACACCTGGGGTCCATGAGTTGAAAATGTATGATCTTCCCATGGGAAAAGGTAGTGTATATTTCGAATAGTCATACAACCTACTATAGTTACCTGAGAAGCAGTTAGTAAGGCAGCTCTATCCAGAACATAGCCAGTACCTGAGTCTGTAACAGATAAGCAAGCTAAGGGGACAAAGAATTCTCTTCCAGTCTCTGCACAATTAGCAGGTAGCCCTTTGGACAAGGGACAAGCCACCTAATTCTTTGGAAGATAGAGATCAATGACTCCTTTGCTGGTGAAATGCCTCAGATGAAAAACTCTTCAGTTTGGCTGTTGAACATAAAGGGAGACATATAATTTTGCATAAAGAGCTATTACTGACTGGACATCTATTAAGCATTAGCACCTGTGGCATAACCTGGAAGCGACTGTTACGCACCCACATATTTTGTGGGCTGAAGTAAAGTGCATGGAACTCAGCAGAACATATTAAGTCAGGGGCAGTACTACAGAACCTGCTGGAGAAGTATGCCAGAACGGACTCCGTCCAGCAGGAGGCAGCAGAGCAACTTCGGACCAGCTCTGTGGAGGGGCCATTGTTCTACTCTCCGGGGACAGCTCATGGGGAAACTATGGAGGATCAACGTGGCCATTGCATAACCTGCAGCAGAGAGTTGTTTTGTATGTCCTTACAATATTTCTCTGGGCTTGATGTGGTCAATCTATTTAAAGTGCATATTTGATAACCAAGTACAATCTAATTGCAAGGCTTTACTCTAGCTTAGCCAAGGGTCCAAACAAAGAAATGTGATCCCTCTCACCCCTTCTGTCTCCCACAGTACAAACATGGCCTTGCAGGCAGTGAATGTTTCTGGCACAACATGGATGAGGGTTTGGTTCCCCGTGTGTCCACTTGTTCAATATCCTTCAAGACTCAGAGGAAACCTCCCCCTTGGGACACTTTTTTCTTTCCCCTTTACTGCCTTTCCAGTTCCCCACATGGCTTAGTCATCACTATCTGTCAGCCCAAGTGCAGTAAGTCCTCACTTAACGTCCCGCATAGGTTCTTGGAAACCACGACTTTGAGTAAAACACCGTGCAACAAAACCAATTTTATCCTGGGCTAATTGCTATAAAGAGAAGTTAAGTTCCTGTGGGATGCTTATGGCCACAAAAGTATTACCAAACTTCTAAAGAAAGACCACAACACTTCTAATATTAAACATTGAGATAAGTGTAAGCTAGATATACATTTATAAGAGATTAATAAAAACAAGTAAGATAATTATTGACCTGCTTATTTTAGTTCAGCATTGTGGGTGGCTGGAGCCTCTCCTGGCAGCTCAGGGTACAAGGCGGGGATGAACCCTGGACAGGACATGGTCCCATCGCAGGGGCACTCACACATTTACTCACACTCACTCAGACTGGGACTATGTAGAAACTCTAATTCACCTCATGGGCAAGGCTGTGGGATGTGGGAGGAACACGGAGTACACAGATAAAACCCATGCAGACCAAGGGAGAATGTGAAAACTCCACACAGCCAGCGGTCTCAGTGGGAATCAGTTTTTTTCCTGATCCATGTTATAGAGAAATGATGTTGAATGAAATGACATTATTCAAGGACCTGCTGTGGTTTGTACATTTATAATTTGTACGTTTGTATATGATTAACTGTCACACTGCATTGGATTGTGTGTTTACATATCGGTCTCTCCTAGTGAACTAAATATGCATTTTATGTC
>RJWJ010000925.1:35658-163273 GCA_004363605.1 Indri indri
TTTTTTTTTTTTTTTTTTTTTTTTTTGAGACAGAGACTCACTCTCTTGCCTGGGCTAGAGGGCTGTGGTGTCAGCCTACCTCACAGCAACCTCAAACTTCTGGGCTCAAGTAATCCTCCTCCCTCAGCCTCCCAGGTAGCTGGGACTACAGGCACACGCCCCCATGCCAGGCTAATTTTTTCTACTTTTAGTTGTTTGGCCAATTTCTTTCTATTTTTAGTGGAAACGGGGTCTCACTCTTGCTCAGGCTGGTCTCGAATTCCTGAGCTCAGAACAATCCTCCAGCCTTGGCCTCCCAGAGTGCTAGGATTACAGGTGTGAGCCACTGTGCCTGGCCAATAATTGTCATTTCCTGAGTACTCACCACAAACTGTGCTCAATCCTTTATATATGCTATTTTATTTCATTTAATCCTCTCAACATCCCTGTAAACTCAATGTCAATGTCTCTATTTTATTGATTAAAAAGTAAAATTGAGGATATGAGAGATTAGGTACTAAGAGAATTCACAAGTCCGCAAATATTCTATACGAGTAAAGAAAAGTAAAAAGAAATTAGACTGTGGCAACTTATGAAGACATAAATTATAGTTCCTGTCTTGAACTATACTATGAACTATGCTAATACTTTTGAATACTAGATAAATACCGACCAAAATTTTTCAAGAGTTCTTTCCTAGTGTTGAGTAAAGCCTCTGATATGTAAGCATGTAAGGTAGTTAGTGGGGAAATACGCCAAAACTTCTTTCTCAGAATTATGCAAGTGTTCCGGTACCTGGGTTTCCAGAGGTCTGTCCCACAAAATGAACATACTATATATCAATTAAAGTTCAAATACAGGATCAAATATCTTTACGTGCATTTTCATCTCTCCATGTGTCATACAAGAAATCAAAGGTGACTGGTTTATCAAATGGGTTGCACTTTATAGGTAAGCAGGAAAAACCCCATTATTTCTCACCGTGACTTCAAACAAGTTCTGAGGCAGGACGACGGAGCAGGCAGAGCTCACATTTCTGTTGTTCGCTTTGCCATGTTAGCAGTCGGTGCTCAGGCCTAAAGCACGTCCAAATCGAAACTTGAACCCGTGTCCTCCAGGGGAAAGCAACAACTCTGCCTCCGGCTCCGGCCCGCTCCACTCTTGAAGCCTCAGTGAGGAGGGAAGGTGGCTTATTTTGCTTTGTTTCTTCTTCCTGTTTTTCTAAGCTTCTGTGCTTGTCCTGCTGCTTCTGGCTCCTCTAGGGTTGGGCTGGAGGTTAAGGAGTGACTTCATTGGCTGGGCTTTTGCAACTGGGGTGTGGTATCGCCCTGTGTGGTAGATGTCAAATGCTGGCGTTTTCTCTCACAGGACACTTTTATGGGCTCTTCGTAGACCTCATATGGGGGTTCCTGTACTCCATTGCTCACCAACGTGGCTCCTGTGTCTTCTTTCTCACCCCTGTGAAAGCCTCAGTTTGCCCTCTGTCATATGTCTTCTTTCTGCTGGGGAACCTTTTCTGAGAGACGTAAGGAAACTGTCTGATCCCCCATTGTTAAGCGTGCAAAGGCTTCCCACTCAGCCTCCCTTCGTGGCTCTCTGGACAAAGGCAGTCTCTTGCCTGCAGATCTCCACGGGCGGCATCTCTGTGCCTCTCAAACTCCAGCACACAGGTCAATCCCCCAGAGATCCTCAGCATTCTCCAGGCCACAGAGCCCCTGCCCTTGACTTGGGGTGGGAGTAAACATCCCTCCATGCCTCCCCCTAGGGAAGAGACACACAGCAGCCTCTGTCACTTTTTTTCCTCTAAGCAATTATGCTGAAGAAGCCTCTATCTCTTCAGATAAACCTTCCCCCCACCGCCCCATCAGCTTCTAGTCTTCTAATTTACAAGCTGAAGGATGGTAATTGGCAAAGTAGTCACAGAATTGGGATTTGGGCAGCCCTTAGCAAGACATGGATGGTGCAGTGCAGTCAGAATGGGCCCCCAAAGATGCCCATGCCCTAATTTTTCTGGAACCTGGGAGTATGTTATAGTATATGGCAGGAAGGACTTTGCAGTTGTAATTAAGGTGATGGACCTTAAAATAGGGACACAATCCTGGGTTATTCCAGTCTAATCACATGAGCCCCCAGAAGGAAAGAGCTGTCTCTGGCTAGAGGCAGGAGAGGCGAGACAGAGCTGAGGTTAGAGAGACTCAGAGTGTGAGAGGGATTCAACCTGTTGTGGCTGGCTTGGAAGACCAAGGGAGCCACCATCCAGGAAATGAAGGTGGCCTCTGGAAGCTGGGAGTGACTGTGGCTGGCAGCCAGTAAGGAAGTGGGGGCTGCAGTCCTACCACGGCAATTATTGAATCCTGCCCATGTCCTGGATGAGCTGGAAGCAGATTCTCCCCCAAAGCCCTCAGATACGAGTCCCGCCCCACTGCCATCTTCTTTTCTGCCTCGTGAGACCCTAAGCAGAGAACCCATCAAGGCTGCCTGGACTTCTGAGTGACAGAAGTACGAGATAATAAATTCATGTTGTCTTAAACTGCTAAATCTGTGGTGATCAATAACAGCAGGAATAGAAAACTAACATAGATGTGTGGCCGCCCTTTTGAGAATAGAGGGGGCGATTATCTCCATATTATTCTCTCCTTTGGGGTCACAGCTGAGACCACCAGAAAAGTCCCATTCAATATCATGTTGCATATTTCCTTTTCTCAAGTCAATGCTCAGCCGCTGGCTGCTTCTCCAGAGTCTAACAGAGGCCAGCAGGTGCATCAAGGGCAAATCCTGGGTGATGGGCAGGGAAGGCGCAGGAAAGGGGCAAGAGATTGCTATTTTGTGTATTTCTCTTTAAAGAGAGCTAAATGTTCACTCTAACACACAATCGTCCTCTATTTTATAGAGCTACACATGCAGAGAGTAGAAACGGATGCTTACATTTATGTTCAGGAATTATGTTCCAAACCTATGGATTTTAAATACAACCTGCTCAGCTTCACACAAATTCTCAGCTGCCTACATTTCTCTTCTGCTTGCATTTCCCTATTTCTCTACAATAAAGTATAAAAAGGACAGGAGGCAGCATGCAAGATTAAATTCGTTATCATTATCTGGTTGCTATTTGATGTAGAAAGAAGTGATCAAATAACAATTTTGTCCACTAGTTTGGGGGTAGAACTAGACTCTGCCAGAGAAAGTCTCATAGGTGGAAGGATAAGGTGGGAGTTAGGAGCCCATATTAAAGTGAGACGTAAAATGAGCTTTCTGAATCATATTTTGAAGGCTCCAGGGTCTGTGCACTAACTGTTAATCTCCCATTTTGAACAACCCCTGCAGTGGAGCAATACATCCAGCACTTAGAAGGTTTCTTGTGTGCTGACTCATAGACTTGAAGGGTGCAGGACACTTAGGTGAATCAGCCGGGGTGGGCTATGGCAACAAATAGCCCTCGCATTTTTGCGACTTAACTCACCAAAAGATTCTATTGCACTTATCTTGCGTACCCACTGTGGGTCTGCCAGGGACTGAGCTGTTGTAGTCAGTCAGGAACTCAGCTGCCTTCTCTACATTTATTCCCAGGATCACTGCAGCAACGGGATGGGGCAGTGTTTAATCCTACACTGGCTCTTAAAGTGTCCACCTGGAAGTAACATTCCTGCTTGCACTTCATTGGCCAAAGCCAGTCACATGGTCATGCTTACTTCTTAGCAGGTGGAAAGTGGGATCCTACCATGTGCTTGGAAGGCAGAGAGCTGGGCATTATTTGATTAATAGCATTAATCGCTTCCACTTGGGATAAGGGGTGGGTTTGGGCTGAAAGAACTTACTTGTTTTCAGGCATGCAAGGTAGCTATTCCTCATCTTTCTTCTTTTACTAATGTTTCATGGTGAATTTTATTTTGTAAGTATAAAGAGAGTACCAAGAATATGAATTTTAATGAAAATGCAGTCAAGATGTAGAGTTTTATTTTTGTCCCATTTTATGAGAAAATATTGATGTGATAAGAAATTAAATATGTTTGTACTTTGAACCCTCATTAAGAAATATTAAGTATTGCTGTACATGAGAATGCTAGCAGTTTACTGTCAGTAATGCAAAATATGCATGCCCTGTGCCCATCCTCTGAATGTTTGATTCAGTACTTTCCAGTAGACCCTCATAACTACATTTTGAAAACAGCTCCCCGGGTGAACCTGAATAGCACTCCTTTTGAAGCATTTATGTACTTATTATTGAAGCATTTTGAAGTATTTATGATGTTAAAAAAGACACTAAAGCATCAAATGTGTAACAAATTAATTTTAAAAAATCTATTAGTAATTAAAGGAATGAGGTATGGTACATTACATCTTGAATTTAATTTGTTCGATTTTTATAAAAGAGCTTGGGTTGTATCTGTCCTCTTAATGCATCTCAAAAGAAAAAGTGCCATGTGCTACTTCAACCTGTTGGGTCACAAGATCTTCTGCACGTCCTTGGGAGGAGCCCAACAGCAGTGGTGACTGGCATTTTACCTGCACTTTAGTGTCCTCTGCACTTTCCTCACATACACCTTCATGGTGCTCGTCGAATGTATCATTTATATAATCTTTACCCTAAACCAGCCTGTGCACTCCAATATGCTACCAAATTCTCATTTGGCATTGAGTTCTTGCTTAAAAGAGTGATTCCCGAACTTTTGAAGCAGGAGAATTATTTCTGGCTGGGATTGGGTAAGAAGCTGGTTGCTGGCAAGTGTGATTTGCTGAGCTCCCTTGGAGACCCCCAGCCCACATGCCCACATGTCTTACATCCCCTCCTCCCCCAGACCTTGCCCTCCCTATAAGATATTCTCTTTAATCAGGCATGGGGCTTCCAGGTGGGCTATAGAAAAGTGCAAGTCTCCTTTTATTTCACAACTATAATCATTTGTGAAATAAGAACTAATGTGTCAGATTATTCCTCTTCTTTATTGTCTATTGTCTTCCCCACTAGTGTATGAGATCCCTGCACACAGGGGTTTGGTTAGTTTCATACGTTGCTGCACCTGACATGTTGGGAAAGTGCCTGGCACAGAGAAGACATTCAATAAACCCTTACTGAATGAATTAAGATCATATTCATTCGTAGGACCATCTGATAAAGGGGGACCCAGGGCACACAATTTAATGGTTAACATTGTGTATTTTAGGGAAAACTAGTCCTGGATTTGAATACCAATCCTTTCCCTCAGTATCTGTGTCCTTAGACTTGTATCTAACCTCTAAACTTTAGTTGCTCCTTATATAAGGCAGATAATAGTAGGAACTCTCTCCTGTTGGGAGGATCATAAGAGATAACGTTTATAAAACAATCAACATGGTGCCCAGCACACAGCAAGTGTTCAACAATCCGTAGGTATCATTACTGTTAATACCAAGTGGGGGAGGAGAAAGAAGGCTCTGACTTTAAGGCTGAGTGTGGGAGGTGCTGGGACAAGCCATAATGAGTGGGGAAGTTCTGTACTAGAACAGAGGGAAGCAAAGGAGACACTCCAACACTTCTCCACCATGTTCAAAGTGGCTCTCTGAGTTGGTTGTTTAGAAAGGACTGAGGCATGTGATCTTCAAAGATATATTTAAAAATACGCATATGTATATAATGTATACATTTTCATTTACACAAACATGTATGTAGATATATGCAAAAAGTGAATTGAAACCATTTGACTCTGCAAACATTTTAACAATTTGAAAAAGGCCTTGAGGTCCCAATGGGAGAACAGGGAGTGGGAGAGGTGGGGGGAATCCTGGAATGTCACAAAAACAGAGAGAGGAGCCTCTGTGCTCTGAGCACATTATCCAGTTATCTTCATGGGGATGCCACCAAAGCAGTTTACTATGATATCTCCTGCTACATTAACTGTTTATCAGTCTCATGGCTAGGGAATTGATCTGAAACAGAGAGCTTACTACCTAGATGCAAAGTAGAAAAATGCATGCAGTGTTGGCGGCGAGGGCAGGGTTCTGTGAAGGGGTTTGGCCGTTTCAAACACATGGCACAATCTGTGGGAGAGGACAGCTGATTGTCTATATTTTGATACCTCAAAGACATAGGCCATTTCTAATTATATTAATATGCACTGGTCTTGAGGAAGCAGCCGGAGTGGGGTGACTTATCTTGTTTTAATCAATGTACCGGGTGGAAAGAACTCAAGATGGGCATTCTATTCATACACTGCCAGTACTAGTAGCAGACATAACTTTGGGCATTAATTTACCCTCTAGTGTTCCAGTTTTTCTCCAGGACAAATAGAAATAATACCTTTGGTGCTTACACTATAAAATTTTTGGAAAGATTAAATAAAATGATGGATACAGAAATAGACCAAAAAATTTGAAGGTGCTATAGAATTGTTTGCTTTGCTTGTCTTCCTGGTTGAACTTTTTGACTTTCTTGTTTTTTCTTCTTGCCCTCTTTCTCTCCTCTCCCTTCTTTCTCCCACTTGCTTTGTTGGGACTTGTGTCCCTTGGGAAGAAGAAGTTGGTGAATGTCACAGTTGGAGACCAGTGACTTCTCAATGGATTGGCTTTGCCCTTCCTGTTTTCATAATGTACAGGAAGGAAGGTACACAAGAGATCGTCTAATGAAGTTGTTATTTCGCTGAAGAAACTGTTTTTAATTCTAAACAAATCTTATGTAGAAGCTGGTGTATAAAATAGATTTTTAAAAAGAGGAGCTCTATTTTAAATGGGAATACAAGGATGGGTAGTGAGTTTAGAGCACCCCTGCACAGGACTTTACCAGAACCACTAATTTCCACAGAAAATGGTGTAAAACAAAGGATTTTTTGTCCCCCCTCAAATCTCCTTATTTTATGTAGGAGGACATAGAAGACCTGAGACATATAATGATTTGAAGCTAAGGAAAGAATACCTTGTGAGCATGTTTGCTTTGATGACTGAAATGACCATATAAATTCGTTACCTGCTACCCATGTTAAAGGAAAAGAATGATTAGAATGCATCATGCCATATGAAACATGATAAGGTTGTGAACTCCTCATTCTTTCGCTTGCTTTGCCTAGAGCAAGGTAACCTCTCTCTGGGTCTTCATTCTTCACTTGCAAAATGAAGGGGTTGATGAAATGAGCTCTAAGGTCCCGTAATTCAGGAACTCCAGCTCTCCTCCTCCTCCTCCTCATCTTCTTCTTCTTCCTTAATGAAGAAGGGCTTCCATGGAAGCAAAATACAGTGCAGCAAAAGACTCTTCAGATTGTTACAGCAGGTCTAGTCACCCACAAGTAATTTTTGAGTGGCCATTATATGGCACCCACTGTTTTTAGGTATTTGGGAAAAATTAGTGAAGAAAGTAGAAAAAAGTGCATTGGTAACATGGAGCTGCCAAAGGACAGGTCTGTTCTTTTTTGCAGCCTTTTTATGCAAATGAGGTCCTTTGGGCAGATCGACCACATCTAATCCACTGACAGTGGTCATCTCCAGTAAAATTAAGACTCCTTATGAAGTGTCTATGTATGCTGGGGAATTTACACATTTTACTTTATTCCTTACATTAACCCTGTAAGATGTGTGTTATTATTCCCATTTTACAGATAAGGACACTGTAGCTCAAGGCGTTTATACAAGCTGGCTCAGGCTATTTCAAAAAAGAATGAAGAAACTGAGATTTGCCCCAAATTGCCTGACCCTCCTTCTGTGTCCTCATTCTTCTCCCTCATTGACAGATGCCTTCAGCCAATGGAAAGGCCAGAGAGATACTTCCACGGAAAAAATGGGCCATTGCCATGAGTTGTATTTAAAGAAAACACATTTAGTAGTTTATTGAAGTGAATTCAACAAATACTGTTTTAGTAAATCTAGAAAATACACTGTGATACCTATACCCCTTTGGTTTTGGAGCTGGGATGAATAAATAATATCCCTGGGGATGAAGGAGGCTGAAGACATGGCATCACTTGGTCTTCACAATGTGACAGCCTCCACTAAAATCCTATACTGACGTTATGTTCAGTGATTGTAATGCCTGCGTAATATCTGCTGTCCCAAGCCATGGTTTAATTCCTTCATTCCAGTTGCCCAACTTCCCTGCCTCATTGTCTCTGGGTTGAGCATGTTGGTTTGCTTTCGCGGTCATCTGTGTTTATTGATCAGACCCTGTCATTGCTGAGATGGTCCTTATGTGCAATTGAGCCCTCCACCTTCCAAACCCTCCTACCCACTTCTCCACAACCTCTGGGCACCCTTTCACCTGGGCTGTCAGAATAATGAAGGCTTGATTTCAATACTTTCCCTCATTTCTCTGTTCACTGCTCTGCGGGTTAATGCAGATTCCAAACTTCAACAAGCAGCTGTTAAACATGTCATTAACACTGCTTCGGCTGCAAATGAGACTCTGCTACTGGGATTACTCCGTGAGCTATAGTTTTGTGATGAGCTTTGTCAATCACAGCTGACCTGCTGTGTACCGAATGGAACTCAGATTATCTTCTTTCTTCCTCCGACTCTTGTCATTTTTTTTCACAAAGAATTACTATTCTACTCCCTGAAAGATTGATTACTTGCACAAATAAGAGAGTCTGAGACATTAATACAAAATTCACAGGCTTTTCTTTATCTCAAACCTGCAACTCCCTCTACATTTCCTCCTGGTAATTATATTAGAATTGTGTACACTAGGAATTGCCATCTGATTATTATGAAACTAGTTTTGTCATGACAAAAATGAGCTTAAGTCTTGTTTTTTTGGAAAATGATCAGTACAGTGCACTGGATGAGAGAGAAGGAGATTAAATCCAACTTGCTTTCATCCATGAATGCTTTCATCTCTTTTTCAAACACAGGAAATGATTACCACTGCTATAAGCTGCAGTTCATATGAGTGAAAAGGATAAGGAAATATTGAAAATTCTGTAACCAACAGTAGGACATAATATAGGTCCCTGGCACCCACTGAGCGACATGTACTTTATTTTTCTACACTGCCAATGTCAAGAGTTTCATATTTGAAAGGGGAGTCTTACCTTGAGGTGTGACATTACAGACTGAAAAATGAATAAATTAAATTTTTAAAAAATTTGGACAATTTTTATAGATGATTAAATAGAGGGTAGTATTTGCAACACCTAAGAACTATTGGCTATAGTGAAACATCAGCTCATGTTTATGCTTTACAAGTGAGAGAAGGTAGAGCAGTCATTCCATCAGAGTATAGTTTTCAATATGTCATCTAGTAGACAGAAGCTTCCTCAAGAGCAGTGATCACAGCTTATTCAACTTTAAGTCCCTGCTGTCTAATATGCTGTAGCTAGTCCACAGTCAATAGAAAATGAAATGAGTGAATTAATGAAGGAGTCTTCTGTGGGTGAGTTGCTAGTGTCATCTTGAGATTGAATAAATAAATATGGTCTTTAGTCATCACTGCAGAGAAACATTGACTGTGCCCTTTCTCTCTACTTCACACACACACACACACACACACACACACACACACACACACACACGACACAGCAATGCTTATTCATCAGTTTACTTCCCAAATTAGTCTCCATAATAGGTCTTATTTTTAGTGAGGATAGACCCTGAAATTGCTGTATCAGTTATCTAGCATCATTGTAAAGCTGTGTAACAAAACCACAATCCCTTCGGTGACATTAGACAAAAGCATTTATTGCTTGTATGTCTGGAGTTCCCTGGGAGTTGGCTAAGTGGCTCTGCTGATCTTGGTTGGGTTTGAGCCCATGTCTGGGGATTGGCTATTGTGTGATCCAGGATGGCTTCCACCTGGAAGATAAGGCAGCTGGGCCCTGCTTCACGTGTCTCTCATCCTCTAGCAGCCTGGTCGGAGGGTGTCTGCTGTTGATGGCAGAACTGTAAGAGTGAGAAAGTGCAAACCCACAGGCCCTTAATTAAGGCCTTGGCTTGGGTGAACTGACACCTCCATTCTGTTCTATTGGCCCAATCCAAACAGAAGGGTTAGAGGAATATACTCTGCTTCTATGGGAAGAAGCCCAAAGTTACATGCCAAAGGCCATGCTTAGAGGGAAAGAAAGAAATTGGTCATTTTTGTAAGTTTCACATTTGCTATTTAATGAGTCCCTTTAAAATAAAGGAATATTGGTCACATTGAATTGAGGGCATTTGGGGTTCAGTTTACTTCTTTATGCTGGCTAATTACATGTGCATAAAATGGAAAGTTGTTGTGTCCAAATAAAGCAAAAGGAAGAAATGAGCACTTTTCTCATATTTGGCATCAGGAGGCATGTTCAGTTCCAGGCCATTAGCAAACACAAGCTTTTCCTGCAGACTGTGGACATTCTTTCTGCTATGTAGGTGTGAATAAAAGAGCAGCAGAAATGGCGAAAAAACTGCTAATAGAAAAACATAACAGGAGGTAGATGGAGGGTGGGGACAGTGTAGGCTAAAAGAAACAGGAACTCTAGCACCAAATCTGGAAGCTTTACCAACTCCCAATTCTATCAGAGGTAGCAGAAGGAAAGAAAAGAAGAAAGATGGCTTTCAAAAGATCAATAAGGTGATCATTAAACAAAGTCCATAACCCAAAGTTATTTGGGTATTTCATATTTTGACTCACACATTTCATGAGCCTCAAATAGTGCTTCTCAGTATTCAATTTTTTTCTCCCTTTATTTAAATTAAGTTCATCATAGGCTAGCAACCCTGGAGAATGGGGAGAGTATTGTCTGTCAAAAAGCTGTCTAGCTTCTGAGGCAGGAATTCTGGGGCTCACCCACGTCTTCCTCAAAATGTTTTTACTTCCATTTTGTGGCATGATTCTTAAGATGTCAAATAAAGACACATTCTACTGCTACACCATAGAGATTTTCCACTCTGTAACTGTGAAAATTATCATATTATTCCTGATTCAGACATGTCATATGGAACCTGGGATCAGTGACAAGTGCTGTGTATACAGGAGCTTTTATGCAGGAAGTGGTGCTTGGTGCTGTTCATGACCAGACATGTTCCCACACCTCCACTCAGATGTCTAATCACATGATTCCCATCCCGCTTTCCATCATTTCCTCTTCCTCTTTAAGATTCCATTTTCTTTTTCTCTGACTAGAGCAGGGAACAGATGTGTTATTCAGTGTTTTGGGGTGAACCTAATCCATCAGTTGTGTTACTTGTTGAGAAATTGCTGTTCTATCTTTCTGAAGAGGAATCTCAAGGCAAAAATCAGAGTCACTCCAATGATGTCTTCAAGAGTAGGGGGGACAATGCCAGTGCACAGGAAGCCTTTCCAGGGGCACAAGGCCACTTCTTCACATAGTCTGCCTATTTAAAAAGCGAGAGATCCTAACAGTGGAAAATAAAAAATGTGAGTCCAGTCAAAATCAGAACAAGATGATAGGGAATTTGAATGCAGTGTGAGCAAAAGCTACAGGGATTACCTTCTTGGCATCCTGAGCAATCCTACTCAGCCATATTATTCTGCAAAAAAAGAAAGAGGGAAGGCAAGGGAGAAAACAGGGAAAGAGGAAATCAGTCAACAAACATTCTCTTTCTGCATATAAAGTTGATATTTTTTAATAGAGAAGATGCTCTCTCTTCTGGCATAAAAAACTACCCCCAAATTCAGTGTCTTCGAAGAATAATGTTTATTATCTGACTGTTTCTGTGGGTCAGGAATCTGGGTCCAGCTTAGCTGTGTGTGTCTGACTGAGGGTTTCTCATGTGGTGGCATTCAAGTTGATACTGGGGCAGTGGTCTCTTCTGAAGGCTGTACCGGGGCGGGGCAGGGGAGGATAGCATGAGTTTGTTTCTGTGCTCACTCAGGGGCCTTGGGCCTTCACCACACAAGCCTCACAACTTGGTGGCTAGTGTCCCCAGGACAAGTGTTCCAAGAAAGAGCAAGAGAGAGCCTGAAAAGGAAGCAAGTCTTTGTTAAACTTAGTCTCAATCGAAAGTGACACTGACATTCATTCCATCATGTCTGGATTCTCTATTTGTAAGAAGCCAGTCAGTAAGGCTTGCTCACTTTCAGGGGGAGCAAACTATACAAGAACCCGAATTCTGGGTGGTAGGAGTCATTGGCAGCTGTATTTGTAGGTGCCTACCACATGCATAAAGGCACAAAGAAGAAAAATTTAAAAAAAAATCATCTGTAATCTCATCATCCAGAGATGGTTATTAAATTATCAGTATACATACAAACACTTTTCAGTACGTTGAAATACACTTGTATCATTTTTCCTTACAGAGTAAGTTCATACTATATTCAACTTCCTGAAACTCTTCCCTTAATTATGGGGTATTTCATTAGAAAAGGGCTTTTTATTATTCACCTAATGTATATTTATTTTGAAAACAAAAACAAACCTCCAAGTGACCTATAACCTCACTACTTGGACATAGATACTCTTGGCCTTTTATAGTACACACATCTTTTTATGTTTATTTATCCATAAATACACACACGTAAACACAAATATTATCTACTATCATGTTCTTGCGTAACCTGGGACCTTATGTTGCTCTCAAATAAATCTGCTGTTAGCAACATATTTGCAGTGTGAAGGGATCCAATTTCTGCAGATAACAACCTAGATGTATTGTTAACATCATAGTTATTACACTTTGAAGAGCTTGATTAAATTGCCATTTTATATTTTGTCGATATTTTATTTCAAGGTACAGTATTAAATATAAGCACTCATTAAAGTTAAGGAAAATGCACATTCATTATCTAAAAAGAAAATACCAATATTTCAACAAAAGTGATTCAGATAATGTTACATCAAGCTCAAAATAAATAGAACCAAATGGACAGGTTCAAAATAAAAACACAAACAGAACTCTTTACTATTAAAAGCAGAATTGGCATTTTTGTTTCTGCAAGGTACATTGTGTGTCACATTAAATTAATTTTGCTAAATGAAAGTTTATCGATTTATGGTTTTGTTTGTGTATGACTTGAGATTTATAAAGGAATAAGCGTTGTGAGCATAAAGAGTTCAGATATAGTTAAATATTTGTATTATTTAGATGACTTTATGATTCAACAATTTAGTAATGATTGGTTATCATGAGAATTTTAGGTTCTAGAGGGGGGAATTCATTCCAGATATGCCCATATTGTTATCATTATTAGTCTCATATTTTGAACATTTTTCTCTCTGTGTACAAGATCTCTCTCCCATTACCATTGTCAACAAAATATTAATATTAATACCTAGTTATTTTCTTCTTTCTTTTCATCTTGAAAAATCTCACAGCTTTGTTAAGGTTGCACTGGCTAGTGATAATATTTGCTCCCTTTCTTGCTAATTATATGTAATATCAATTCAATAAGGAATAGTCACAGATCACTGGATTACATATCTGCATATGTAATATCAATTCAATAACACACAGAGGTATTTTTAAGCACATACTAGGTACTACTATTCCAAATAAAGCCCCTGATCTAATGAGATAGGCATTCTAAAAGGGTAGATATTCTGTGTATGTGTATTTTCCTTTGTGTATGTGTATGTGTTTTGAATATTACCACAGTATATTGAAATGTTAGGTAATGATAAGTTCAGTGAAGAAAAATGAAGCAAGTGGTACTCATAGCTAATGCAATGAACTTTGACTGTTTCTTATTAGAGCCAAAAGCCTGCCGGAGACAGATAGGTGGGCCATCCTGTTTGGTAAGGAGTCAGCAGTCATGCTCAGTATTCTTCCAGTTCTCAAACCTGGCTGTACATTGGAATCGCCCAGAGAGCTTTAAAAATGCTATGCCTGGATCCTACTCCCAAAGGTTCTGTTGTACTTGGTCTGGAGTGCTCCTGCCTGAGCATTGGGATTTTTAACAGCTCCTGGACTATTCCAAAAAGTCAGTCTCTTAAAGTCTGAAGCTCTCCAGATGACAGTATTTGTAAATTGGTTTTAATGTAGATTGGATAGTGCCAATCTCCTACTTAAAGTTCTTCAATGGCTAATCAAGGACCACATTGGTGTTTCTCAAACCTGCTTGTTAGCAAGAATCACCTGGGGTGCTTATTAAACATCCAGATCTTGGGATCCTCTCCCCATCTATTGAATCAGAGAATCTAGGAACAGGATCAGTGGATCATCTCAGCTCTCCATAACAAGAAACCTGGCTGAGGTTTCCTGGGTCCTTAGGAGGGAATTCACAAGGAGAATTGTTTCCAAGCTGATGGTGGGTTTGTTCCCAGTGCTATGCAATTTTCCGTGTATCTCTTTTTTCCCTTGTGAAGTTTCTCTCGACTTTGCTACCATATAGACTGATGAAGCTTTCTGTTATCATACTTTAGTGACCTAAGAAACCTCATTTGCAATGATGGTATAATAAGTTTAGAGGTATATAGTTAGATGATTTGGAAAGTGCTTTTTTAAACTGTGGCAGCTCATTTGATTTTATCATTGCCCAAGTAGTTTGGAAAACTAGGGACCATTTACATTTAGTGGAAAATCTACGGCCACAAAACCTCAGAGAATTTAGGAGGATTACACCTGGTTGCACAGCTGGCCAGCACTGAGCACAGCCTAGATTTCTGTGTTATGTTCAGTCTGGCATTTCTCCACCTTGTCAAGCACTGGCTTTTCCCTTTATTATCATTTGTAAATTATCCCCACTATGTACCTGAAGGTCCTTACTTATAGCTCATGATGCTACTTTCCTTTGCAACTTAAAATGTGCTACTAAGGTTAGAGAGTAATAGAGTTCTTTTTAGTAGTGAATTAGTATGGGTATTTTTACTTCATCCTACTTAATTAGAAATCATGAATTATTTTTGAAATCTGTGGATTATGAGCAATAGAAAAGGTTTGGCTCTAGGGATGAAAGAGATAAAGTATTTGTTTTATTTGTTTTCATTAGACAAGCACATCATGTAGCTTTGAATGGTCAGACAAGATATATTGTAATTCAAGTTGCTGTGGGAGATGATGGAAAGGTTTCATTCGGAGGCAGCAGGAAAGATCATTTGTGCCACAGGACTGTGTAGGGGACTGAAAGGAGTAGTTTGGTAATGCCGAGGGAGAACCATAGCTTCCAGGAGATGATTATTTTTGCCCTGAATTTCTTTCATTACTTCGTAATAAGATTTGACCTTTTTCCATTTTTTCTCATCTGTCTAGAAGTGGACGCATGGAAGAGAAGGCATACACACAGAATCATATGTACACAACTAATAGTGAGAGAAGTGTCAGATCAGAGTTCTGCAAAGTGGGCTATTTACTTGCTTTAATCCTTTCTTGGGCCTTAGGTACAGACTCTTCAGCAACAGTCAGGATTTAACTGGTCTAGACACCAGTGTAACCGCTCTTAGGAGCAGGTCTTTGCCTTTGCCTGCGATGCCCGCTCCCCTCGGTGCACAAGACTCTCTGGTTGTCATTCCTCAGGTCTGACCTTACATGTCACCTGCTCACGGAGGCCTGGCACTGCTCTGAGTGACTGTCCCAGCTACTCTGTCATGTAGCATCCTGTTCTTCCTCTTTAGACCACTGAGCACAATCTGTAGCTACGTAATTATATAAAAATCTTATGTCTCTTCGGGAGACTTGTAGCTCATGAGAACAGCGGTCATATAATTTTTCCCAGAACTCGATTTTCAGTGCCTAGAGCAACAGCAATTACTATTGAGTTAATAAATGAGTAAGTGAATGAATGCTACTTCTTCCACTTGGAATGCAATTTTTCTGTTCTTTCTCTCTGAGAATCTAAAGCAAAACTCTTAGTAATATTTAAAGACCCTGTGTATAATATCATTTTTTCTTATGGAAAGTTTCTGCACTTTCCTCCATCAACAGAAAAAAACCCAGTCTTTTCCATTTCTGCTCATTAAGCCTTTGCATATCTCTCTATAATCACAATGCCTATAGTGCATGCTGTAAAACTCACTAGTTTTATTTTTCTCTTTCCCTATAACACCTACCCTGTGGTGTCTTTTATGGCAGAATGTGTCTTATTAACCTGTATGTCTCATGGCGGGTACTGGCTAAATATACAACAACACTGCGAATCTAAGTCTCCAGGGAGCAGACTGAATCTAGAAAGATGCAAAAATAAAACAATAAGGCATGGAACTCTCTAGCAAGGCAAGGAACTTTTGGATGTGTAATATTTTGGAAGAGTGTGGTTTTAGATTATTTAGGTGATTTTCACTTTGGAAGCTTCATAGAGGAACTTGCAAAGGTACTGAGGCAGATTGTAGACTTGTTTCTCATAGCGAATTCATTTTGAACCAGCAGTACTCCCTGTCTGAGCCCTAATTCCGCACCTGTGACTGCCTCACATATAAATGCCTACTTATTGTGAGAAATGTCCAGTAGTCCCTTATGGTCTTGGGCAATCTCCTGGCCTTCCTTCTGATGAAGCCCGGAGCTGCTAGAGGGGCTGAGGACCAGGATCTGCGCACTGTGTGTGATTAGTGTGTGGGAACGTCAGGGCAACTCTACGATGAAGGCTGATTACATTTTGTCTCACAGCAGCTGAAGCAAGGACATTGGCGAGTCTCTACCAAGGAGCGGCGTGTACTTCACTTGGCATGTACCTTTTCTGGAGCCTGTCGTACTGCTATTTGTGCCATTAGGTATTTTATTATAAGGCAGCTTAATTTGGGAACTCAACTTAAAAAAAAAAAAAGCAAAAACAAACACACCCACGAAACTCCTTTAGCTTGTAAGTTCCAAAAGATTTTTATATAAACTATTCCCTCTTTTTTTTAAAAAATGTAATATTCGAAGTCAATATGACGGTGAATCTTCAGTCTTACTAATTCTTAACCTTTACTGCATTTCTCTTGTTCTTTGTTGAATCTTTACAGCTCTGGGTTTAGCATCATGATTATTGTTTCTGTCCTGAGTTTGTGTATTTCTGCACATGCGTGGGGGTGGAGGGTGGTGGCGATGTTGGGGTGGCTAGAAGTGGTGAGATGAGAGGGAGAAAGAGAGAACAGATGAATTAAAGGCAGAGTGCACAGAACCCACATCTACAGCTGGCAAGCCTGAGGACTTCCGAATGTTTTCTACACGGCAGCCTTTGGGGCTCTGATACAGGAAGCCCAGCAGCAGAGCTAGCAGTAACACCAAATAACTTAGTAAAAGTTAAAACATTCTGCAGTGCTTCTTACCAGCTTTGAGACCCATGGTCCTTGCTAGCAAGAGGTATAAAACAAAAGTTTTAAGAATAGTAAATAAAAGGACACTTGGTGTAGAGAACACACTAAAAGGGAAACTAGGAATTTTGGGGCACTGTTCTGGTTGGTCTTTGCTTGCTAATGACAATAAATTATTATTCTGTAAGCGAAGACTGTTTCCAGTGCAGCCTTTCAGGAATAACACTGCACCTGGCCCTTTCTCCGAAGCATTTGGAAGTCTGAACACTCAATTTCTTGCCACTACCAGCTTTTGAAAATTGGCCTCTCCCCTCCTTGGGATTTAGCCGCAGAGTCAGCAGTGACTCCACAAAGTCCTGTCGTGTTGGGGGTGTAAGGCCGAGGTAGGGGCTGGATTTTTCAGGAGTAAGCGGAATCTTAATGCCCTCACCGCAGATGGCGAGAGGAAATGAAAACATATACCTGAGCGTATTAGTGCGCTGAGGGGGCTCCTGTCTTGGGCTTGTCTTGAGTCATCGAGGGGTCGTCTACGCTAATAACTGTGATCATACCCAAATTATTCGATGCCAATTTATTTACTTATTTTCCCCCATCGAAAAGACAATGCATCGCCAACAAGTCACAGGCAATTCTTTTCCTGTAAAGGTTGGGGTGCTCGATGTACATTCAGAGCCACGCACACGAGTGCGAAGAAGTCGACTACCACAGCTATTTAATCAGGAGTGTTTGTTGATTTGAGCAGAGGCCCTATGCTGTGAAATGAAAACAGAAAACCAAATTTTCTTGAGCAATCTCGCCGTTCCTGCTTCAGGTGCTAGGCCATTTCACTAAAGCAGCTCAGACGAGAATGTCATTAGTTCTTAAGCCCCAGGTGAATTTGCCACTGTTCCACATGATTAAGCCAGATAATTGTGTGTTGATAGCGAATGTGGTTGGTGAAATACAATTTCTGGGGCCTTCCTAAACAAACACAATGTAGCAGTGAGTCAGAGTGCTGTCATTTCAGTCCTTTGTCACAGGTTTTGCACGGACAGACATCTCTGGCGAGGGCTGGTGAGCAATTCAGTGGTGACGGCCATCCCTGGGCTCTTAAAGGTGACCTGGCTTGAAAAGGGAATCACACATCATTTTGCATTTGTTCGAGGAAGAAGAAAAGAGGACATCTCATTAAAGTGCCAAAATACCATGCTGACTCCTATGTACACCTTGTTTTGGACCCTGAATGTAAATGATTACTTTAAGTGTGTTTTAAAAAGCCTTCGTGATTTCAGCGATCCTTTCTGAAATGTGTAAAAATACCAACGTCTCCAATGATAAAAACAAAAACAACATCTGCCAATGGCAAAATATAGTCAACTTTTGGGGCCAAGTTTTTGGAAGCAGCCAACGTGTTTGCATGTGTGATTTTCTTTTTCACATATAAGTTTCTGTAGATACAAAAATATATGTTTGTATGTACTGATCAGGTGTCTGTGTCTTAAATTTATATAGCTATGGCTTTTCCTGCACCTAAATATTGAGGCTTTTAAAATTTGTAGTGTGAAGGTATAAAGCTTTTAATTTGTTGGTGGTGATGTTTGGCATGGAATCTTGGGTGGTTTTATTATGTATATTTGTAAAGTAAATCTCCTTAACTTTTCAGAGGGATCACTTTTCCTGTCAATGTGAGCATTATTTTATTTCCTCATTTCCCCCCAAATTACAAAAGAAACAACAATGATAATAGCATATATTTTGATAGCTTTTTTTGGTCTGCAAAGTACTAAGTTGATCTTTACAAAAGAAGACTGACACTGACTTCTAAAGAGAAACAAAAATAAGGCTAAAAATGGATACCAAACTAGAAGGTTGGAAGAACAACGGCCCCTTAGTTGGCATGAGAAATTACACACATCTGAATTGTGTACAGATGTGATGGGGGCTAGCTACTAATGTGGGCAGCTTGCAATGCCAATAACAATAGTCAAAATTTTTACTGTGCAAAATCCGTAACAAAACCACAGAGCCTTGGCGTTCATGGAGGGCAGCCTTCTTTCCAACGCAGGCTTTCCCATCTCAAATTCCTGCTTGACCACCTCCAGCAACAGGGAGGCAGGGCATTGCCTTTGGGCACAGTGGAACGTGGTAGTGCCCCTTCAGAAGCACCACCTGTCGGTGAGCAGAAACGTGTTGAGTGTGGCCCAGGCGGTCTCTCAAACACCTCTAACATTGCAGCCACCATCACCATGGGATCTGCCCCAGTGGCTCAGGGCTCCTCTGAGTTCAGGGTTTCCCCTGAGTGAATCATTTCTTCCAGCCATCTTTGCATGTCTTAGCCTCTTAGCTCTTCCGAACTTCTCATAAAAAACTTGTTCTTGTTGTTGTTCCCTTTGTTAAGGAAGTTGAAGAAAATGTCTGAAGGTTAAATTGGAGGGTGGAAGATTCCAATAATTCACAGGGGCATTGCCCCTAACGGACGACCCCCATGACAATAGAATTAGTGGTGCATTTTTTTGTTCTCTTTATGCAGTTAATAGCAGTCCCAATGGAGGTGGCTGCCAGCCCAGAAAAGGGGAGCGCTGACGAAAGATCCCACCCGGCATGGGGTCCGCAACTTCTCCATTGGTCCTTCCTTCAGTTAGAGCACAAAGGAGCTGTGCAAATAAGCCTTTGCTTGTTTTGGAAAGCAGACTGGCATGGTCTTGAAACACTTACGTTATCATAGAAATACAAATAACTAGTCACTGGGCAAGACACAGCCTTGAGTCAGGGAAGGCACCACCCTTGCATAGAATTCCCAGCATCAGCTGGCTAGCTCATGACCTTGGGCAACTCACTTCATTAGTACACTCTTCGGTTTCTTTATCTGTAAAACGGAAAACTTGGGTGAAATTACCTCTCGTTAACGTATCTTCTCTAGAAGTTGATGATTGTTTAAATGCAATAGACGAACTTTAAGCTTTGGTGGAGGTATAGTGAGAGACGGGAAAGCAGTGGACACTTCGGGCAGGGGCATGGAAGCTTAGGGCAGAAAGGGGTGCAAGATCCCAAAGTGGGATGGAGGGTGACGCTGCCTGGGGCAGGTGTGAGTTGCTCAGTGGCCGAGAATATGCTGGAAACAAGGGCAGCCTGATATCTCTTGGTTGATCCTGCCAGCAAGATGATGTCTGACCCGACCCAGGTAGTGGAAACACTTCTCTTGCTTTTGAAGGACAACAAATGCGTCACGACGAGGCTTGCTGTGTGAAACCATTGGTAACAGCCTGAAGTGTGCTGAGAGTAAGGGGATGTTACTAGAAGACAGTCTGGTTGCCTGAACAACAATAAGCTTCTCACTAAAGAAATCTACCTCTGTAGAGGAAGTTGGATCGGAATGCCTCTAAAATATAAAATGGGACCATTTTATACTTTAAAAATTGGGGTGATTGAGGGAGCAAAGTGTCTTTTAGACATAGGAACTCTTTCTAACATTGTGAAAAATTCCCCAGCCTTTTTATAAGACCATGTAGTGCTAAGCAGAAAGCTATCTTTTAATAATCAGTTAAAAATGTTCTTGAAAATAGGATGATAGGTGCAGAAAAGTAGAAGGCACTAAAGATTCAGCTCTGAAAGTGGCATTAGGCATGTTCGTGTGATTTGTTCAGATAGATACACATTTCAAAGCACACACCTGAGAAAGAACATTCCTGGGCCCCTTTATTTTAACATCCCAGGAAGCCTTTCTGGTAGTGGCCATGGCTGTGTGGGTGTCTGTGAGCAGGTGGATCAGGGATCAGCAAGGCTACCTCCACTGGGGATCTTGACGCTCCCCTGCAGTGATCTGCCTGCACAGACTTGCCCCCGGCTGCCTGCACGTGTCAGCCTTGGGGCAGAGCTGAAATGCGCTGGACCAAGGGTGCAAACAAAGTCGGAGCTGGAGGCCAGTCACCAGTCCAATACTTTGAGTGTTTCTGTTCACAACATGTAGTTGTGTTTAATGTGGAAAGGAAAGAGATGTAGTTGTTCCCTGGTTAAAAGCTGTCATACGACAAGCTGGCTTAGTATACTTGTCCACTAGGCAAATGGGGCTAGACCATATGATTTCTATTAACAGAGTTGGCAGGTGTGCTGTGAAACTCTCCTGCTCTGTACAGAGTGCATCTCTTACCTTGCTCACCCATCCACTCTGCCCCATATGTCTGTTGATGTCACCAAACTACGACATTTTAAATTTGGGGAAATGATTGCATTTTTTTCCCCAGGAGGGTCTTTAGGGGCCTATAAAACAGAGGCTTGGTCAGCAAGACTAAAACCCAATCCTGTCAGAATGATTAGATTCTGTCCTGCAAAATACTTCATTGAGCATAACTCCTGTGAGTTTTTAAATGTAATATTTGTAGCTCAGAAATGCTTTTCTTTCTTTCTTTTTTTTTTGTTAAGTGATTGCAGCAAAAAGAAAGGAAATGTTAGTGGCAGCCAGCATTTTAAAATGAACCACTGTGGCCCTTACCATTTTATAAGTAATCATAAATTTCAGCTGACAGCTTTTTTCTTGATTCCTTTCTAATTAGAGACTTAATAATATATATTTCTTGAAGGGGAAAGTGGTCTGGGCTCTTATGATGCCAGAAGCTTCTCTAAAATAAAACAACTGAGGCCAATGTCAAACACAGAACGGTTTTGCTGCATAAGAGAGTGTTGTAAGAGGTCCCAGGCATCATGCTACTAAATTTAGGGGAAACCAGAGCGCGTTTTAACACTTTTAAATAATTGTGTCCAAATAGCCTTGCTCACTCCTTAAACAGCTAAATCTTTTTAATGCCTCTCAAAAAGGGTTCCAAATGGATTTAAATGGTCTTGATGAATGTGAAATTTCCCTCTTTACTTGTAATATTTCCAGAAATAGTGCAATTAATTTGATTTGTGCATAGGTACAAATCATTGGTAAATTGGGTTCTTGTATTTTAAAAGGATTTGGTCTTATTTAACCCCTTCGAATCAATGAGTTTTGGTCAAAAAAAAAAAAAGTCATTCTGTGAATTTTGAGTCGTCAGTCCCCATTGCTGGATTTTTCTATTGTTTTAATTGTATACATCAGAAGAAGCTGCGTTCAACACTCTAGTAAATATTCATTTCCTTTATAATAAGGACTTTTCATCTGTATGCATTGTAAGAGCTTCTCATTCTTGTGAGTCTTCTTTAGGTCAAAAGGTTTCAGGTTCTCTCCTGATTTTTTTTTTCCTTTTATTTATTAGAAAATAAATACATTTCAGGGTAAGCCTGCATCAGTGATTTAATTACTCATCTTTCAGCAGGACTCAAATGTTAAGATTCAAATATGCTTCAGATAATCTTTTTATGATTTTGTTCAAATGGACCCTATAAAATATTGCCTAAATTTTTACATAGGTATTTGAGGCTTTCTAAAGATTAGAATGTGTTCCCCTGGGAAGCTTTGGAATCATTTTGGGAGAAGCTTTGCCATTGGGAAATGATTGGAATTCAGGTAGTTTCATGTGGCTAGAATTTGTAAAGCAGAGAGAGAGAGAGAGAGAGAGAGAGAGAGAGAGAGAGAGAGAGAGATCTTACAAGAGTAGTTATAGGACTAGTTTCCTACATTCCAACAGCCAGAGTAATGAGATTTTGTTGCTTATGCAGGACAGTCAGTTGAGATACCAGCAGGGGGAGGCCTTATTAGTATAACAAAACTAGCACCCAATAAAGGCTACTCTAAGTTCACCCTAATATAGCTTAAAAATAAGCTTCCAAAGGATGAAGATAATATTCAAGTAATTTAACTATCCGCCATAACGAAGTCCATCACTCTATATAAAAGCCACAAAATCCAGGCATTTACCAATGTAACAATCACAATGTGCAACATCCTATAAAAATTACTAGACATTTGAAGAAACAGGAAAATGTGACCGATAATATGGAGAAAAATCAGTCAATAGAAACAGATACATAAAAGACAGAGATGATGATATTAGCGGGTAAGGAATTTAAAATGCTGTTATAAATATATTCAAGAATTTAAAGGAAAATCATGAACATAATAGAGTTATAAATGGAAATAATAAAAGGGAAGCAAATAAAACCATATAGCTGAAAAATGCAATAAATAGAAATTTATTGGATGGGATTAGTAGCAGATTAAACACTGTAGAGGAAAAGATCAACAAACTTGAAAGCAAGACAATACAAAATATCCAAACAAAAACACAGAGAATAAAAGGCTAAAAAATGAACGAACTCGTGGGACAATACTAAGTGGCCTATAGTATAGATATTTGGACTCCCAGGAAGAAAAGAGATAGAAGAGGGTGCAAAATAATTCAAGATATAATGGCATAAAAATGTCTAAATATAATAAAAATTATGAATCCATTGAGAACTCAACAAATCTAAGTAGGATAAGCACAATGGCTCATGGTAATCGAGTTGCTAAAAATCAATAAAAAATTGAAATTTGCTAGAAAAAAATTGATGCTATATAAAGGGAAACAAAGATAAGAATCGGTGCCAATTTTGTTTAGAAACTATGCAAGCAAAAAAAGTCAATGAAACTTTTTTGCATGTTGAAAGAAAAGAAAAAATCAACACAGACTTTCCCTGTAAAAAGTATCCTGTGAAAATAGCCTTCAAAACAAAGGCAAAATAAAGGCATTTGAAAATAAACAAAAGCTAAAAGAACTTGTCATCGGCAGACCTGTACTACCAGAAATATTAAAGGACGTTCTTTAGGCTAAAGAAAAATCATACCAGATGGAAACTTGTATTTAACAAAGGAATGAAGAGTGCCAAGGATGGTAAATATAGAAGTAAATATCAAATATTTTTTCATTTGTATAATTATTTAAAAGATAATTTGTTGTGTAAAGCAAAAGTAGTAGCAATGCATTGTGAAGTATCTAGCATATGAAATATATGTGAAAAGAGCACAGAGGTTGGGAAGTGGGAAATGCAGTATACTGTTGTAAGGTTCTTACAATACATTAGTAATGGTATAATATTATTTTAAGGTAGACTATGATAAGGTAAAGATGCATATTTTACATGCTAGAGCAACCACTAAGGAAACAACCAAAAAGATATAGCTAAAACCAAATAAACAAATAAAAACAAACAAGCAAAAAACAAAAAACAAAAAACAAAAAAAAAACCAGAAAAAAAAGTCCCTGACACACAAAACCACCAAGCACTACCCTATAAAAAAAAAAAAAAAAAAAAAAAAGTTCAGTAGGCAGATGTTTTTCTGGGCATAACTAGACGCTGATTTATTTGGAATATTTGTGTATAGAGTACAGTTATCTCTTCCCTCTTAAATTCATTCTATAAAAATGCATGAATATTGCCAGATGCCTACTCATTGCTGTAGCAGGCAAAGGACTAAAGAAGGGCAGAGCCTGCTGTTGATCTTGGGCAGCTCACATTGGCTTTCCCAGAAAACAGTCAAAAAGTTTCACATGGTTTTGTTTAAATAAAGCCTGATGTCCTTATAAGAAGAGACTCCAGAGAGCTTGTTCTCTTTGCACAAGCACCAAAAAAGGCCATATGAGAACACAGTGAGAAGGCTGCCATCTGCAACTCAAGGGGAGAGCTCTCACCAGAGGCCAACGCTGCTGGCACCTTAATTATGGATTTGTAGCCTCCAGAACTTTGAGAATATAAATTCTTGTTGTTTGAGCCCCCAGTCTGTGGTATTTTGTTATAGCAGCCTGAGCTAATACATCCCTGAACAACAGAAGCTGAAGATTCTGAAACCATTAATCTTTATACGGTGTGTACCTTGCTCCTAATTGATGTTAAGGAGTATTTGGAGATTTTTCCATCACTCTTAAGTTGGAACTGTGTTCCCATCAATCCTGAGGAGCTCCACAGCTCCACCAGTGAGACTGGGGTTTTGTTTGCTGTGCCTAAAGGAAGGGTGTGCAGAAACCCATCAAACCCAGAGAACATGCAGTCCCTAACTGCCCCGTCATCCTCTTTATTTCTTTAATCACTTTTTACTTTTTCAGCTTAAGTGAGTGTTGTCCCAATGCCATCATTCTGCATTTATTGCATGGTTACCATGCTCCATGCTGAAGAGAGTGATGTCAGTGTTTCTTGCTTATCAGCGAGTGGACTCTCGGTGCCATCTGGCCAACCCCTTTTGTTTACTATATTCAGACAGAAGCCACCAGACCAGTGCAATCTGCTCTATGCCTAATGACGAGAGCCAGCTGTGGGTCAGAGTCACGTGGGTGGGGAAGTGCACCTCTGCTGATGAAGTTAGGTCTCTTTTACTGAGTAGTGTCACTTAAAAATAAAATTGAACATTTTGACTTTTCTCATTAAATTAATAATTCAAATGAGCATAGATATTTTGATTTTTAGTTACTTTCATTCTTAAAACATGAAAATTTTAAATGTGCTAGGTTATTTGAGTTCCTTCACCCTCATCCTCTCTAGGGAATATTTCCTGGTAATGTGAAGCAAAAACTTGTAAAAGGATTTCATAATTTTCAGCCTTGCATCTCTTCCTCAGGTTATTTACCTTTGCAATAGTGACTCAGTGCCAAAGCAGTTTATTTATACTGTGTTTTTTTTTTTTTAAAAAAGGTCCTCCCTTAATGCTCTTAGAATAGCATTGACATATAGTAAATGTTCAATAGAAATTATTGCCTTAGGAATGAATAAATTATAAAATGAATTGTCATAACTCTCTGAAGCTGTTTGGAAGTGACTCAACTGTCCTTTGTAAGATTTTAAAATCCACAGGTTAAAAAATATTTAAAACTTTTTCTCTTAAGGTGATTTTTCTACAATGTGAAAGAAAAATCTTTATTTTAATTGTGTATCTTAAGCTCTGTAAAAGCAAAGAACAGTGAGCTTAGGTTCCTAAGTGAGCCCACCTAATGGGACAGTATGGGTGGTTGTACTGGAAACATCCGGTGTTTCCTTGTCATCTCTGACACTTGCTCATCAGGTTCACTGGTGTGACTGTGTGTTCCAGTCACCACCACTTATATGCCTGCTGGCTTTTCCTTATACCTTAGAACTTTAGAGAAAATAGCAGGGGATTGAATTTCCTCCAGAAGACTACGTTAATTCCTAAAGCCTGATGAGAGCTACTCAAAATATAAATTTTCTTTTTGAACCATTTACTTGTACATTGTGAGGCTATTAGCCTTACTAACCCCCCAACACACGTGTTCTGTATCTCTAATTTGTTGGCCCTAAATTCCTTCACCTGCCATAGTCCATTGACATTTGCAGCGTTGGGAGTTATTGTTAAAGAATTAAAGTGAAATTTACATCACTAGGTATCATCAACCAGGGTTTCCCTGGTCAGGGATTTTATGCTAGACTTTAACATGACGTACTGATGTCTCCAAATGAACACTGCAGCATGGCGACCTTTTAGCAGTCTGTACAGGCACCGGATTTCTTGCGAATGTACAAGCCTGACTCTCCTTCATAAGTGCCAATGACATCTTGATGTTCTAAAAGGTCTTCCATCATGATGGAAGCATTACAATACACAAGGCAAGAACACATGTTAAGCCCATTTCTTTTGACTACCCAGAGAGTAAGGAAATACAACGAAGGAGGCTTCTTCCTTTGCAGGGTCTTAGTTTTGTTTCACTGCTCACATCCTAGAAGGCCTGTCTTCAGAGGTAGCACAGTGTCACAGGCTGCCCCAGATCTCAGTTGCTGCTCCAAAGCATCACCTACATTGGCAGTTAGGGGTCAGAACACTGTTAAGAAAACCATCAATACAGGAAACGGATGCTGTAAGCCCTTGGATTGGGTGTTATTTCATGCAGAAAGGCAGGCCTCCACTATATCCTCTCTTGCCACAGTAGGCTGAGAAAAGAACCACTGGTTTTACTTTATTTCTCTTTCCCACTTTGAACCCCAGAGTTTTGATCCATATTACATTATTTTGCAGGGAAAAAAAAAAAAAACCCAGAACCAAAACAAAAACCTGTACAAACCTGCCAGGAGACAGAGAGGCATGAAGAATGTTAAGCAAGGGAGAGCACTTTTGAGTTGAGCTAGCAAATGCCACTGTGTTTGCTGCGGGGGAGCAGATTAAAGCCGCCTAAACACTTCATTTCCCTACGGGGCCTGACTATATGAGAATAATTCAAGGTCCACTGCACTGAGCGATGGAACTCCCCTCCTCACTAGCCTACCCCTGTGGTCTTCATCAAATTTAAATGACCTTTGCCCACCAGGACAGATATATAGAGTTGTGTGTATTTTCTAGGTATGTAAGGACTTAGATGCTGATAGACTATTTATGCATGAAACTATGGATAGTTAGCTCAGGATAGAAATTATATTTTAATATTGTGAGTCAGGTTTCAAGTAGACTCTCCAGGGTCCCCAGCTTTGGGGCTTCGACATACTTTCGATCCCAGAATCCAGAGCACTTCTAAAATCCACCTTCCAGCTACCACTCTGATGGAATGACCCACCTAATAAATGGTCACATCAGGGCGGCTGTGGGTTGCAGTGGAATGTTCAGCATGGCACAGACGGCCGCCCACCACCCCATCGGAATCCTGCCCTGCTCTTGGCTTAGCGGAGGCGACACAATCCAACGGGAAAGTCTCAGCTCTCGGCACGGCCAGGATTGAAACCTTTCCTGTGATCACTCCCTCTTCGTGGAAGGTCTCAACCCTTTGAATGACCACATCTGGGGATCTCCGGATGCCTGAAGAATCTGCGACCAGAGAGTGTAACAGTCTCTTTTTGCCTCTCTCCTTTTTTCCCTCTTTTGTGTTCTCTGAAGAGGTCCGCGAGGAAGGACATAAGCAGCGACAGGCCTGTGTCCCGGCTGGAAAGGGTGTTTAAAACCCATTCGGAGTTTGGGTGAAGGTGAAAGTTGTCAGGGTGTGAAAAATGGCATCAGTGTTGGCTGACCTGAAATAGGGCTGTAAAGTTCTATTCCTCACAAAGGCAAGATATATTATTGCTGTAACGCCATTATTCCGCTCCATCACTTTTAAACCTTGTTCCCATTATCTGCAAGTTAAATATAACCCTATGTAAAAACAGGAAGGACAGCACTAAGTTGTCCAGCTTAACAGCACACACTTAAAACATAATAGAGCACTTGTTACTGTATTTTATGGAACGGAAACTCCAAATGTAAAGATGTATTAAGGAAATATCTCAAAGTTATTAGGGAAGGATATTTACAATTACAGATTGCTTTATATTATGCTTTTATGAACATCTCAGGAAATGAAATAGCCCTCAGCTGTAGAGAGTGAAGAGGGAGGTAATTTTCCTTAATACGGGTGATAAAATTAATCTGATTGAAATCGCTAGCGATTATTTCGCAGAATACTGAGTGGCAGTACAATCACTTACACTCTTTTATATTTTTTTAGTCAAAGCTCGTGTAGATGAAAGCTAATTACAAAGTAGTGATGTGAAGCGCTAAGGAAATAGTTTGTATAGCATAGAACAGGCACGGCTAATTGGGGTTTGTGATTACACAGATTGTTGTTAAGGAGAATTAACTACCAGCAGTCTCTCCTGCAAAGCTTCTCATCAAGGCAAAGTAAAAATAGACACTGGATCTGTTATTTATCTAATTATGCCTTGAATATTTTCACAAGCATGTTACACACTCTCAAATGGTTTGTTCAAAAACTTTTTGTTCCACGCCGCTTGTGATCAAAGTGTCAATATGGATTTTTCAATGCTGGGCTTTCTTCACATCACTTTCCCTGAGTCTCTGCTCACAGGTGGTGGGCAGGGAAGACTCGGAGCTGGAAGGCTGTTTGGGGACTACTAAGTGAGCTGGTAAAGGGGACATTGTGATAGGGCACGGCCCTGGTTAATAGAGCTTCATGGAGACCTATAAACCACTGGTTCAGGGTGTTTATATCAGAGTTAACTTTATAGCAGGCAACAGAGGAAGCTCAGAAGAGCTTTAAGGCCTTTAGTTAGTATAAAATGAATTCACCAGAAAGGTGCTGCATCCTTTTGACCCATGGCCATCGTTTATTGCTTTCTTGCTGTTGTCATGCTCCTAATCCTGATTTGCTGCCAAAAGTCCTCATTTATAAGCTATGTTGAAGCTTATAGTACAGAGCACGTAGAACAACCAATTCATTCTCATGACCACCTATTTCACCAGTATTTCTTCTACTGAGTGTTAGGACACTGGGCAATGATGGCAAGTACTGAGGCAGGAGCCCACTACTATGTGAGTCCCGAATGTCCCCTTTTTGGTCACCAGTTTGTTTTTTTTTCATTGCCCTTCCATTTCAGTTCCCTATTACTCATGACCTATTTTATTTAAGGTTTCTCGAGGGCATTCTATGTGGGCAGGCCTGAAGGGCCCCTCCAAGAGGGAAAACAGCCCCCTCGCGCACCTCTTTCTAAGACTGCAAGATCCGATCGTGCTTCCTCATGACGGCACTGGTGGTGGTGTTTGGAGGATGATGTTGGCTGGTGAAAAATGTGTGAGGAGTTGGAAGTTGCCTTGAAGGCAAAGCTGTATGAATCTTAAACAGTTGGGAAGCCATTGCCTTAAGAACACCACTCTAGAAGGCATTTCCTAGACTAATTTTGCAACATATGAAATGCAAATTTATTGACAAGGTGATATTTTCTGAAGACAAGGTAACTTCTGGAAGTCTCATTTGAATGGTGACAAACAGCATCTCTCAGGATATTAGCAGGCATGAGTGTAAGTGCTGGGTGTGAGAGTATTAGCTGTCTAACTTGAGAGATACTCTTCAGCTGCGTAAACCAAACGTAATAGTTTCACAAATTGCTTTAATAGACCTAAGATCAACCAGTAGCATACATTAGTGAAGCAACTTATAGATTTCAACTCTTACTTATTTGCTTACAGTTTTTTCTTACTCATCTGTCTGCTTTTTGTTGAATCTGCATTATTAAAATGATCAAGTTGCTGCAGGAAATTATGTACTAGGTTTAATTTTGAATGTGGTGAACAGTAAAGAAATAGAAAAGCAGGAGAAAATACACATTCTCCCCTTCATTTGCTCTAGTTAGCATCTGAGAAAGTTCTTCTTGTGTGGATAAATATAGCTAGTTCCTAAAATTGAATTTCCTGCATTATTATTATTAACAGTTTGCTACGACCAATATGGTATGCAGCAGTCTGTGGATGATATCTGTAATTTCACTGCCTTCCTATGTGAAAAGAAGATAAAAATTATATTATATGGGTGTATGCAAATTACAGAGGGCCTGGCCTTGTGCTCCAGTAATTCTTATATGTGCCTCTACGTTGTCCACTTCGAATGACAGGTACTGAAATTTAAATGGTTTCCAATAAAAATCCTGTAACCTGAAACGAATCCCCACTGAATAATTAGAATATCTCATCCATAAAAGGTAATCATGTGTCTTCCATTTTTGAAGAAGCCTCTATCCCCGATCAGCATCGATGGAGCTCTGGTCAGATTAGATCTTTAATTCTTATGAAAAAGACATAATACTCATCCTTTATGAAGAAGCCTTCTGTTGGGGCTGACAGCCTTAAGCTGTCACAGTTTTCAAGGGTCAGAACTGTATTCAGGGCTTAATATAAGAGAGAAGAAATAAAAGGGGGTGAGGTGGGCTCTGTATTATTTTAGACACACAAGAAAGAAGTATCGTCTTTCCCCAGACACAAACAGGCAGCTGCAACATCTAATACACTAAGATGGATACGCTGTAGTTTGCAATGTCTGGTGCCACTGTCAGGCACCATGGGTCCCAAACTCACCATTGTAACTGCCTTTCCCAACAAATAAACCAAAATGGTAATTTCAGGGGAAGAAATGCTAAGATCATTCTACCTGCTACAAATGCACCGTCTCCTGCAACAAGATGCAAGGACTTGAGGCTGAAAAACCTGGATCCAGGCTGGCCTCCTAGGTAACTGGAACTTCTTGGACAGAATATTATTGTCTATGGCCCCTATTTTCCCACCTGTAAAAGGCTGATGGCAGGAGACTTTTATACGGATCAACTGAGTTCACGTCTGCACAATGAATGTAGACCTTCTTTGTTCCAGTTAGCTCAAGCATGGGGGATGGTCTTCGACCAGAGGATGGGTCGTCCTCAAAGCTTCACTACTCTTTAGATGCAAGCAAGGCAGGTCAAATATACAAGGTGAGTCATTTAGAAGAAAAACCTTTGTCGAAAAGAATGGAGAAACTGACATCTTTAACAGAGAGAGAGGAAGTACTGAAAATGTAAGTTAGCAAAGCTCAGGAACTGTGAGTCTTCTAAATTGTCAGCATAACAATGAGTAACAGTAGTTTGGTTCCAATTTTCTTTAATATATTTATAATATAAAGAGCCCCCTGTCTCTTGTCAAAAAATCTACAAATCATCCCTAAAACACAAATAATAGTCACATTAAGAGGAGTAAATTATAACACTGAAATATGTCCTTGGGCTGGAAACAAGGAAACAATGTAAAAGTGGAAGTTCACACTACAAAAAATATGGCCTAATGATACATATTAAAATAATTACACATAGTTAGCAATTCTCCTCAGATGATTTATTGAACTTGGTCCCATGACCGCCTATTTTTCCAGCTCTCTAGATATTTCTATTTCAGAGGATTTTGACATTGATGTCATTTTTTTCTTCCCACAAAGTGATAAAAAATAGAAAAGTCAGAATTTGACCATAGAATCACATAAAATAAAAACTTAGTTCATAGATCCAAAACCTACACAAATTTTTGTAAATGTGAAATAAAAACAAATATTTAATATCTGAAGTAAATGTTATTTACTGAATCTCTGGCCAAATGTTATAAAACTTATTGTAATCCAGAAATATTTAGGTTGAGCGATGACAGGTTCACTGTGATAATTATTTAAAGGAGATGTCTAAATATATAGTTCTATAAATACTCATATAATGTGTTAAGGATAGTAATTTATAAGTTTTAATATTTTTAAATTTTGTAAATATTTCAATTTAACATCCCCTACTCTACTACTTGGTAATTGTAAAATTTAGAATTTAAAACTAAGAGTTAATAAGTTACAAATAGATGATTACATTTCCATCTACATAAACATAAAATATTATTCAAACCAGGAGACTTTACCAGACTCTTCTTTATAGGATCAGATATTTCTTAACTATACCTATACATAAGCATCTTCTACTATCATTGGATTAAATTATATAGTAAGTATTTTTACTTGATGGCTTTCTTGCTCTGATTATATCAAAAGACTTACAAAAATTATATCTCAGGTGTAAACATGTTGAATTTAAAGTTCTCTATTATAGCTTAGATTTTTAAAAGGTGGGGTAGAAAGGTTATATTCATTAAATGTATTTATATTCACCAATCTATTTAGAAATAAATATATACATTCATCATATGTAAACTATGCCATTGACTACAGTGTGGAATGTAGATAATATGTGAATTAAAGTTTGAGCTTAAATAATAGTACAGAAAGTACCTTAAAGTATCTTAAAGACCTTTGTGGGTAACATGACTGAGAATCATGATAAAATATTTTATCTAAATATTTTACATGGAGGTTAGCAAAATGTGTGTGTGTTACATAGTCTGACATTTTGAGGGTTATATACACATGATTAGGTTATATATGTTTTAATAATGAAAATCACATGCTAGTGGGTAATATACAGTTTAGTTTATAATTCTTAGTAAGAAGTTAGTTTAAATTTTTTTTGATTTCAAAATTCTTGATTGGGAGAGAGAGTCAAGATGGCTGACTAAATCCAGCTAGTATGTGCCTCCTACATGGAGAGGAACAAAAATAGCAAGGAGATAGTCACATTTCAAATACTTCCTCTAAGGGGGAACACTGGGATTCAACAGAGAAGTGATGGGAAGCACTGAAGCAAGGACAGAGAGTAAAGTGAGGCAGCATGCTTGGCTGTGATCAGCTGGGAGCCAGGAGAAGCCCTTGGACATAGGAAAAGGTTAAGAGAGAAAACCCCAGTGCCCCACACTTCCACCATGGGCTCTTACAATCTTAGCTATGAAAGAACCCTTTGATCCACACGGTCCTCAAGCCTAACATAAGGAGCTGCCTAGAGATTGCAGAGAGACAGTGCTCCAGAAAGGGAACTAACATGGAGTTCCACAGACATCCAAGCCCTGAGCGGCTTCAGCCTGGCACCATTCTGAAAGCCTAGCTTCTGGGATTCTGTGTCCTCCCCTGCAACTGGCCTGATGTGGTTTTCGTTGCTGCTACCACAGGCCAAGAAGGGAAAGGGAGACCTGGCACTCCCATGCACCCCTAGGTCAAATCCCAGCCCTGTTGCTGCGGGATGTGGTAAGACCAAGATGCAAGCCCATTTACAATAGCTACCTAAAACAACAACAACAACAATAACAAAACAAAACAAAACCTAGGAATATATTTAACCCAGGAGGTGAAAGATCTCTACAATGTATACCACAAAACACAGTTGAATGAACTTGAAGATGACACAAAAAAATGAAAAAACTTCCCATGCTCATGGGTCAGAAGAGTAAATATTGTTAAAATGACCATATCACCCAAGAAATCTACATATTCAGTGCATCTCTATCAAAATACCAATGTTATTCTTCACAGATTAGGAAAAAAGTCCTAAAATTCACACAGAACCCAAAAGAGCCCAAGCAGCCAAACTAATCCTCAGCAAAAAGAGTAAAGCCAGAGACGTCACACTACTTGACTTCAAAATATATTACAAGGCTATAATAAACAAAACAGCATGGTATTGCTATAAAATATACATATAGACCAATGGAGTGGAATAGAGAACGCAGAAATAAAGCCAAATGTGTAGAACCAACTGATCTTTGACAAAGCTGACAAGAATTTACATTGAGGAAAGAACACCCTTTTCAATAAATGGTGTTGGGAAATTGGATTTCCACACGCAGAACAATGAAACTGGACCCCTATTTCTCATCATATATAGAAATCAACTGAAAATGTATTAAAGACTTAAATGTAAGACCTGAAACTATAAAAAATACTAGAAGACAACCTAGGAAAACTCTCCTGGATGTTGATATAGGCAAGGAATTTATGACTAAGACCTCAAAAGCACAGGCAACAAAAACAAAAATAGATAAATGGGATTCAATTAAACTAAAAAACTTCTGCATAGCAAAAGAGATAGTCAACATGGTGAAGAAACAACCTTTTGAAAGGAGAAAATATTCGCAAACTATTCATCTGACAAATGGACGAATATCCAGAATATATAATGGGCTCATTTGGAGAAATCAAATAATCCTATTAAAAAGTGAGCAAAAAACATGAATGGACATTTTTCAAAAGAAGACATACAAATGGCCAACAGAAATATGAAAATATGCTCAATGCCACTAATCATCAGGGAAATGAAAATCAAAACCACAATGAGGTATCATCTTACCCCAGCCACAACGATTTTATTTAAAAAAAAATAACAAATGTTGGCAAGGATGCGGAGAAAAGGAAACTCTTATACACTATTGGTAGGAGAATAAACTAGTACAGTATGGAACTACGGAAAACAATATGGATATTTCTCAAGAAACTAAAAATAGAATTACCATTTGATCTAGCAATCCCATTACTGGGTATCTACCTAAAGGGAAAGAAAAAAATCGATATATCAAAGGGCTACCTACATGCACATGTTTATTACAGCACTACGTACAATAGCTATGATATGAAATCAACCTAAGTGTCCATTAGTGAGTGAATGGATAAAGAAAATACTGTATATATAAACAATGGAACACTATTCCACCATAAAAAGAATGAAATCATATCATTTGAAGCAATATGGATGGAACTGGAGGTCATAATTTTAAGTGAAATAAGCCTAGTCACAAAAAGAAAAATATTGTCTGTCCTAATTACATGGGGGAGTTAACAAATTTGAACACATGGAGGTAGAGAGTGGAAAAATAGGTAACAGAGACTGGGAAGGGTGAGTGGGGAGGTGGGCAGAGGCTAAAGAGAAGTGGGTTAGAGGATACAAACATACAGTAAGATAAAAGGAATAAATTCCATGTTCGATAGCAGAGTAGGATGACTATACTTAACGAAAATGTATTGTACATGGGGGATAGACACCCCGAATACCCTGACTGGATCACTATGCATTATATACATGTAAAAACGTTTTCTCATGTACTCCATATATTTGCACAAATAAAAAAAATTCTTGATCGTACTTCATATTTGAAAAATATATTCTCTATAATCACCAGCATGTGACAACATTCTCATTGAAAGACATTTGACACTGAGACAAATGTGTTGGGTTAGAGTTGTTTTAACTGAGCCCATTAAAATCTTTTCTGTTTTAAAAATCAGTTACATTAAGAAATTTCAGTTTACCACATCCTATAAAGTATCTTTAAAAGTACCCCAATTTCTAAGTTGTAATGACATGACCCTGATAATAGCAATAACATTTTGGCATGGCTTTTGTTTAATTTTTTTAGTGGAGTAATTGTGGCAAGACAAAGGCTTCAAATTACATTTTTAGATAATTTCAAGATATTTAAATGGAGAGCAATCTAAATGTAACCTTACATGTTGTAACCCCTTCCTGCAAGCCCCAAGTTAAAAGCAAGCAAGAACGCTTACTCTTCAGGCCTGAGTTAGCAGTGGCCCATATTTCATATGTGAGTCCAGATCTCAGCTTGTGATAAAACCCTTAGAGACTCTGAATCAATAAGTCCTCCAGAGGGGTAGGGTATTATGTGTGCTAATCCCAAGTAAGTGTATGCAAAAGGACTTCAGGAGTTTAAATATTTGAAGGAAAAGAATGAAGTCTCCCCACTTGAGTCTAGGTGATTATTTAATGACCATATACTGCAATGTCTGTTCAGGCACTGTGGCAGGTTGTGAAAAAATTCTAAGTATGAGACATTAAATGTGACCCCTGGGCAAACAGGAGCTGCCCTTGATGGATTCTAGTCTGGTAGGGAAGAGAAATGTGCAAACGAGGACATCACCCAGAGGCATAGTCAACACTGTGACACCACCACAGAGGCAGGAATAAGCACTGAAAGCAGAGGGATGGAAATTCATTTACTGGAAATCCTCCTAAAGGAGAAAACATTTATTCTCCAGCTTGAAAAATGAGCTGGTGTTGGCCAGGAGCATTAGGAGAGAAGTGGCATTTCAGGCAGAGGGCACAACCCGGGCAGAAAGTGCTGAAGTGGGAGAAAGGATACGACGATTGCTTGGGGAATCACTCATAGTGATATGGCAAACCGCATGCGTATGGTGATGGGAGAGGACCCTAGGAAGGACGTTATGTCACATCATGAAAGTTCTTGAAGGTCAAGCTAAAAAGTAGAGTTTCCCTAAGAGCAATGACAACCATCAGAGATTTCTCTAAAGCACTGAGCATGGTTGGATATTTTGGCTGCTCTTATTTTTGGTAGTTTATCCATCTATTCAGGCAGTCAGTCAGCTATACATTTAACAATAAACACTGAGCACCTACTACCAGCCAGGCAGTGATCTATAGGTGCAGGGATTATAAAAGTAAATTCTAGACGAGTTATTGAACACCTAGCAGACTTTGAATTACTCCAGGTTCCTGAGTATGGAGACATCAGATGCAATCCTTGTCCTCAAGGAACTGCTGCAATAACCCCCAGAGTTCTTCCAGTCTGTCTTCTAATAAGAAATACCTATCTTGTGTTGTTAAAAGTAATTTTGGGGAGCTATAAAGTAATGTATGTTAACTGTAGAAAATTTTAAAACTCAGAAAATCCTGAAGAGAATATATATAGTGGTTAACACTAAATACATAAATCTAATGCTGTAATAGTTACATCTAATAAGTGTATTGTCTTAACAGAAGTTTATTCCTTGTTGAGTTCAATGTGAGTGTTTGGCCAAGTGCCCTCAAAAATGTGAAGATTTAGGGACCCTGTCTCCTGTGTGGTTGCGCTCCCATCCCCAGGGCCAGAGGGTCATTCCCTTCTCGCTGGCATACCGGAAACAAAGAGTGGAGAAATGTGGCAGAGGGAACGCCATGTTCACCAGATCCCGTATCTTATTCCTAATTCCTGGAAAACTACGCTTCTCCGCCCCTTAGCATTATATGGTATCATTATGATCAGTCCTGCCCACTGAGATGTGAGAAGAATAATGTTGGGCACTTCCAGGCAGAGACAGTGAAAAATCCATACGTGATTCAATTCCCAGGCTTCCTTTTGCGCGGTGAGTGTGAATGCCTCAAGTTGAGAAAGCACAGCCGTGTGATTGAAGCAGACTGGATCCCTGAGTCACCAGCTGGAGAATAGCTGCCCTGGAGAAATGTCTAAATGCACAGGGGACATTGCATTAGTAAGAAGTAAACTTTTATTGTGTTAAATAAATTTTTTTTGAGATTTTTTTGGGGGATTTTTGAATTGTTTGTTGTCACAGCATAACCAAACCTCTCCGGACTCACACAGGATGACATGCCTTAATCACCTTGCCAAACAGTGACAAGCATCATGTCCACACACATTCTATTGGTAAGAAATAGTCCTGTGGTCCTTCTAGAGGTTGTTTTGGTCAGGACAGCCTCCTCCCAGCAACTTCTCTCCACTGTGGTATCAGATATGGTGGTCCTCCCATTCAGGCTGCTGGGATAGCAGCAGCCGAAGGCTCACAGCTGGTTTCCTCACTGGGCATTGCCTGTGGCTAATGACTGGTTCATTCACAGACCCAGCCCTCTTGCTTCAGTTTGGGAAAATTCTGAAGGGCCGTCTTAGCTCCAGAGATCTCCGTAGGATCAACCAAAAACTCAGTTGCAACTGCATGGTGTGTTGACTTCTTCCTCTACTGAATCTTGCCTCTCACTTCTTTATAGGTGTATGTCACATTTCTGCATCCAACTCTCTCCCTCTCTCTGTCTCTAGGGAGCCTAA
Source organism: Indri indri (assembly GCA_004363605.1). Lineage (NCBI taxonomy): Eukaryota > Metazoa > Chordata > Mammalia > Primates > Indriidae > Indri > Indri indri. The sequence continues at coordinate 73,555 of RJWJ010000925.1, forward strand.
TCAAAGACAATTATGAAAGTAGAGAATAAATATTTGTTGTATAGCTGTTTTTGTCACAGAAGAAAATAAAAATTTTATGGGATTCCTATACATTCTAGAGTCTCTGTGTGTGTGTGTGTGTGTGTGTGTGTGTGTGTGTGTGTGTGTATAGTTGACTCTTGAACAACACGAGTGTATTAGGGTTTCTGACCTTTCGACTCCCCAAATCTTAACTGCTAATAGTCTACTGTTGATCAGAAGCCTTACCAATAACATAGTCAGTTAACACATAAATAGACAAGAATCAACATACATTTTATGTATTCATGACAAAGCTAACTTAAAAAAATTTCCCCATATTTCTAGTCTATATAGTGCATCTGTGAGTTTTTCAAACTGTTGTCAATTACCAAAAATTTTTCCAGTGTATTTATTGAAAAAAATCTGCATGTACGTGAACCTGTGCAGTTTAAAGCCATGTTGTCCAATGGTCAACTCTGTGTGTGTGTGTGTTTCTGTGTGTGTGTGCAAATATATATGTTTATGTATATAAATGAATTTTTATTTACACATAAATATTTATTAGAAAAATTTATTTCTTTTACTTGTTTATTTATAAAGAAAAAATTTTTTGATAAGTCTCTATTGCCTTCTGGTGAGGATGGGTCCTCATCACTACAGGGTTTATGGCTTCTTGGGCACACTACAGGTTTGAGTGTGCAAGTTGGAGACAAAGACGACAGCATAGCTGAATTGCTCTGTGCATGTAAAAGGAAGAGGGATAAGAAGGGCCAGTTTGAAAATTTGGGAGGCAACCTCAGGAGCTAGCAACAGGGTCCTGGGTAAAGGTAGGGGAGAAAAAGGGATCTCAGCAGCGTGGTGAGAGGGATCTCCTTTTTTTAGTGAAAAAAGGCAGCGTGGTGAGGATGGTCTGGGAAGAAAAGAAGTGCTTCCTGGGGCTTCTGAGTCTTTTTCTATATAATTCATGTGACATAAAATACCTCAACTACTTCCCCAACAAGACGGTTGGTAGACTCTGTATTAAATATTCTTTGGAGGCAACTTGGAGAAAATAGTACAAGACACCAGTCTTTTGTGCTCACACACATTCAGATAAAAAGCAAGCAATTGCACGGAACATTGTCTACACACTGATTTAGTGTAAGCAACCAGATCAATTCCATGTAAAATAAAACATTTTAAACAATGCTGCAAAAAATATTCTGGAGGATAAAACATTGAGCATATATATGATTAATTTTGATTAATTTTTTAGGGAAAAAATCCTAGAAGAGGAATTGATGGTGAAATATTATGAAGATTTTTAAGTCTTAGTATGCTTTTGTGTAATTAAGCTCCTAAAATTTATGCCAGTTTATTACTGAAGTGAGTCCTCACTTGAAAACTAATATTGCAAATATTTTACCTTTTTCTCTTCTGTCATACCTTTTTAATGATATACACACACATATTTTGGTGCACAAACATTTCAACTTTTATGAAGTAGCACAACAATCATTTACTTTGTAAATTTGACTTCGCCATCTACTTGAAAAAGCATTCTCATTCTAATGCGTTAAATTTTGGACTATATTGAATTCATTTTGTATTTCATGAATTCATTTATAGTTTTCTTATATAGGTCTTGCACTTTTAATACTTGGTCCTCAATATTTTTTGCATTACTTTTGTAAGTGCGAACATTTTCACAAGTCAATGTTATCTACTTAGTCAATTGTCATAACATCATTTTTCAAATTTTCTACTCTTCCTCTATTCATTTGAGATGCTATCATGGTCATATGCTAAATGTTTACATATACTAAGGCTTATCTCCAGGCTATATTGGTTTATGGGCCTGTGCATTATATTCACAATTATAATTTTATATTATAAAATTTGAATGATAATGATAAATTATATTACACTATTAAAATTATAATTATAAATATTTATAAATTATAATATAATTAAAATTATCTGGAAATAATTTACAGCTTTACAAAACTGCACTTTTCCATCAAGAGGAATGATATATGGACTCTTTATTAAAGTCTTGTATCATCCACCACTAAAATATTAGAGTTTTCTTAATACGGGTCTTACATATTTTGAAATATGGTCCTCGTTTTTTTGGTATTAACTTTGTGAATAGAAACATTTTCAATCATGCTCTCTAATTATTTATTAGTGGAATATGAAAAATCTTGTGCGTGTGCACGTGTGCATTTTGGAGTTGGCCACCTTATCAGTAAATAATCATGATTTTATCTCATTTTCATTATTTATACCTCATTTTTTTGCTATGGCTTTATTAAACTGGCTAGAACAATCAGAAAATAATTTCCTGATGGTATTAAATGTATGCTGGTAACAAATATATGTATATTTGTATTTCTGACTACCATACCAAATCTTTCTAGCCTTTTGCTATTAAATACAATGTTAAGGAAATGTTCTCCTATTAGTATCTCAGGAAGGTTATTATTGTTTTAAAAATCAAGAATGGATAATGAATTCTATTAACTTTTAACATTCGTGGGACTTGAAGGAAAGCCTTGCCATTGTGTTCCTGTTTTGTGTGTGTGTGAGCGTTTCTGGGGGAGCAGGACTACAGTTGCCATTCTCAATAAGATCTCTCAGTCGCACAAGGTCACACTGCTTGCATTGGGCAGTTTTTCTACTGCTAATGCAGTACTTCACACATTGTGATTTTCTAATGTGCAAGTCTCTTGCATTCCTGAGCAAGGTTGGTCACTGCATATTGTCCTTGCAATATATTGGTGAATTTGATTTGCTAGCATTTTATTTGGGATATCTGGATCTTTATGAAGAGCGAGATTTACCTGCATTTTTATTTTGGATCATTAGTTTTGTCAGATACTGGTATCAACATTTCTCTGAAAAATAGCCATTGCTTTTTAGTGTCAAATATATTTGAAAAAAACACAAGATTTTTCATTATTCTGGAGTTTTAAAAATACTGAACTATATAAGCTGCCTGGGCTGGATATTGTTTGTGGACATAAACTTTTAAATTTTTTAAGTTTTATGGTAGTCACTATTTATTTCTTAGATACTTTACTTTTAAGGTATATTTTAAAATTTATTAATATAACGTCTGTGGTATGTCCTGATATTTGGAAAAAAGTCATCAAAATCTGTAATTATATTTCTATTTTCATTACTGTTAATGAATACATGCACTTTTACTTTTCTTACTTATTTTTGCCACATTATAATTTTATTAAGTTCATTATCATTTTCAAATAATCAATTCTTGGATTTATTTATCTATTCAACTGTTTTCCAGTTTACAAGTTTACTCTTTTACATTCCTTAATTTTTTAATCATGCTTTCCAGTAGTTTTTGTTATAATTTCTATTAATTCTGTAACTAACAGTTTACTACTTTTAATGTTACTAGTTATTTTCCCATTAAAAGTATGTATGCTTTGGATTTTTCTTCTCCATACTGTGTTGGCCTTCTGTCAAAAGATATTGATATTTTAGAATATTTTTGATATTGCCATTTTTGTCCCTAAAATGATATTTTGGGCAGGGAGTATTGTTACACCTGTAATCTCAGCACTCTGGGAGGCTGAGTCAGGAGAATCCCTTGAGCCCAGGAGTTTGAGGTTACAATGACCTATAATCATGCCACTGTACTCCAGCCTGGGTGACAGAGTAAAACCATGTCTCAAAAATAAATAAAAAATTTAAGAATTATGCTTTAAGTTATATCAAAGGATATGGCATACTCTTTGTTGGAAATTTTCAAAATAAAAGTGGATAAAAAGAAGAAAATGAAAATCACCTGTGCAGTTGTATTATTGTGAATTTACACATATTTAATAACGTCAATTTATATTTCTTCTCTGATATGTGAATTGATATTTTTAATATTTCTATTATGTTTGTTTCATTGATTTATTAGTAGTTTCGTTATAATGATATAAGAGAATATATGTTTCATATATGTTTCACCATATGTTTCATTCTGTTGGAAATTTATTGAATTTTGTTTTGTGGTCTATAAATGATTAAATTTTCTAAATGTTCAAGGATGCCATGAAAGAAAGGGATTTCTGTCTGTTGAGTACAAAATTTAATATATATAATTAACTCAGTGTTATTAATTATATCTCCCAGATAACTTTTCATTTACTAAATAAAGGACAGGATATTAATGCCATCTAATACATTTGTCCATTTACAATTAATATTATATAAATAGTAGTTTATGATTAATGTGTCTTCATAAAAATGTATGTGATGAAGAGTGCAATGTGTACCATCCGAGAGATGGACACACTTGAAACTCAGACTTAGGGGGGAAGGGGGGCAAGGGTGACATACGTAACCTAAACATCTGTACCCCCGTAATATGCTGAAATAAAAAAAAATGTATGTGATGCCTACATGCTTACGGGAATTTTATTTCCTTTGATAACTCTTAACCTTTATTAAATTATTTTTTGCCTCTTTTAAATTTTTTATTTTGAATTCAGTTTTCTTTGATACTAATACTGCAATTCTTGATTTCCTTTTATAACATTGTTAGATGTATCTTTTCTGATCCTGTTGCTCACCCTCAGTTTTTATATTTCTCTGTATTTTGCGCATGTTTCCCTAAAGAATATATTGTTGGAATTTTGGTTTGTCTAATACATATTTTTATTCTTAATAGACAAGTTAATTTATTTATATTCTTATTATAATGTTCAATTTTACTTGAGTCATCTTGTGCTCTGTTTTGTGTATGTGTGCTTATGTGCATGCTTGTTATGTAGCCTTTTGTTTCTTTTGCAATAGGCATATGGGTTTTGCTGTTTTTATCTCCACTATTCTGAAAGCATACATTTTGTTGTATAGTCTACTAAGTTTTCTATTGTTAATTTTTAAAAATATTCTTCAAGATATAAAGCTGGAGTTACATCACCTGGCTTAAAATTCCAGTTCTGACACTTGCTAGCTGTGTGGTCTCTGCAAAGTTCCTTCCTCTTTCTGTGCCTCAGTTTCCTTAGCCGTAAACTAGGAATAATAGAAGGAGATGATTAAATGAATGAATACACATAAAAGGGCTTAGAAGAATTACTGGAACATAGCAGAGATCAATGAATGTACATTTTCCCTATTATTAATATTATCCTTATTGTTTTATTGTTCTAATTTTCAGAGTAAATGCAAAATGGCATATTTTCTATTCAAGAATACCACCTGAGGAAATACTTTTAATTAATTTTGCCTGCAATAAGGTGATCAGCTGTAAATCTGCCTAACCAGAATTCTTTCGTCTCTTTGATTATGATGCCTTATCTATTTGCTTCCATCTTTTCTTCAAGAATAGAAATGATCTCTGTACTAATCAGACTTTCTTTCTTAAAACTTTCCTTGTGCTCAAATGTGTCCTCTCTGTCACTGATTTGATACCTCCCTCACCAGTTCTCTTCTTCATTGCATTCAATCTGCTTTTTGTTTTGGTTTGTGGTTTTAGTTTCCTTATTAGTCTTTCTTATATAATCTCTTTCCCTTTTTTTCCCCTTTTATGTTATGGAATCTTGTTGCTTATTCATCTTAATCTTGCCCTCTCCTGCCTGTCTGGTGATTGACAGAGGCCTGTTTTCTTGCAGTCTCTTGAGGATTTGTCTTGAAATTTTCTTCTAGTTGCTGCCATGTGCCCTTTTCAGTGAATCTCCTTACACTGGATGCTACTCTCCCTTGTTCTTTAGTTTTGTTTTTTTTTTTTTTTATCATCTAACTGACATTATTCCTCCATTTTCTTATTTAATCATGCTGAAAGACGGGGCAATGCATCCAGACATGTTTGCATACAACCTGGATTTTTCTTCTTTCCTCTTGCCCCGGCTCTGTGATGATAAGCTCTCTTTCTCAGGAGTGTGTGGGTGGAAGGCTGGTTGATATATGACACTCCTACTTCAACTGCCACTTCCAGCCGGTGTTCCTGTTTCTCTGACAGAGCCTTGTATCACACTCAGGGAGCTTCCTCCTACATGCTATCGGGTTTCTTAAGAAATCTATCTTGTCGGAGAGCAAAACAGCAATTCTGGGGATTCTATGCTTTCTGCCTCGTCTTCTGTGCTCAACTTCCAGGAACTGTATGTTCTAAGCAAAAACATGAGGTCACATGACTGCCCAGCTAGTCAGGCCTCTTTGCATTGCGGTTATTTCCTGGGAATCACTGTCTCTGAATGGATCTAGACAAATGGTCAGGGGAAAACAGGAAATCAGTATTTTCTCCTCCTAGAAAGGACCAGGAGGCAAAGCCTGCCTGTGTTAGGGTTCCCTTAACCTTCGTAACTGGTGCCAGCATAAATTCTTGGTCTTCAACAACAAATGATCCCCCATTACTGTAGGGAGAGACTGATGCCGGGAGGGCAGGAGAAAGTGGCACCTGGAGGAAAAGGGAGGCTCTTCCCGCGTTACCAAAATGTCATTCCATATTGGAAGTTGTATCAGACTCCTTACCCTACACACCCAATATTCAAATCTTGTTGATTCTAACTCATTTGTCTTTCTCCATTTTTGTTTCTTTTGCTGGATTATTTTACTAGATTCTTAACTAACTGGACTTACTGTTTAATGTTGGCCTTGTCCCTGCCTTCCTTCCACTTGACGCTGAAGAAATCATTGTGAATTTCACAATGGATAATTTAAAGTGTTCAAATGCATTCGCAGCATCCTACAATAACCCTGCCCTATACCAAATGGCGTAGGATGATATACGAGGTCTGCCATGTGGTTCCAGCGTAATTTTCTATTCTTATCTCTCTTGAATCTTATACAACCACTCAGCCATTGGGAGTAGATGACTTACCAGAAAACATCCTGAAAACTAAATGAAAAAGGAATATGTAGCAGGAAATTTTTAAAATCTTACATATGGGCAATTTTCATGAATCATAGTGCAATTTTTCTTTTTTAGAAATTTAAACATTTTTAAGTTTTCTCTGTCAGATTTTTTTGTCAGTTTTTTTGAGTGTTTTCTATGCATGTATTTAGGGTCAATTTATAATATCTATGTTTAATTTTACTTTTTTCAGGTTTTCACAAATATTACTTTAGTCCATATTCAAACAATTATACTAATTCTGATATTTTTCAAGGATTTAATTATATTTTTATATGTTGCTAATGACATGAAATAGCTGCAAAAAAATAAGACTAAATTAAATATTTCAAACTCTACTTCACATGTTGATAACTACTACGCGTTTTAGGTTTTTTTTTTACAACTTTAATTAGTTTGCCTTTATTTTTTAATTCCTTCATAATAAATACTACTTAATTTTTCTATTTGGTCATATTTTCACCTTAAAAATATTTCTGTAGCATTGATATGATACTTTACATGAAAATATATATACACTTACAACCCAGATAAAAGAATAGCTGATATTTTCTGTTTCTTATTATTTGAAAAGCATTTTGAAATTTTAAAATGTATTGTAAAATTAAATAAAGAAAAAAATTTATCAGGAAGATTTCATATTGTTATTATTCTGAAATTTTATTTTTCTCCATAAATAAACAATTGAGTGATGATCCCTACATTTGGTCAAACACTTTTTTTTTAATAAATGCAAAATAGTTATAACTGGATAGAATGTGAAGTTAAAATATATATATATGGAAAAATAATTTAGGAAATTTACTCCTCCCACTACCCTCACCGCCCCCCCCCCCCCAATTAGTAAAAATGTGTGTAGGAGCTTTTGGAACATGAGGTAGCAACATGTGAGATTGCAAAAGGTAAAAGAAAAAAAAAACAAAACTGCCTAAACATACAATTCTAAAAAAAGACATGGATAATTAAAGGTACACATACATTTTCCAATTAATATTTGTCACACTAAATAATTAAGAAGTGAAATAACAGTGTCTAAAAATCTTTAGTTTGGACCTATATGTTTGATTAATTTTCCATCAAATAATTTGAACTCTTCACCCATCTCCAACTATATACACCCACATTCCCCACCTTCCCCACCACTGCCTCCAATACACTTTTACCTCCAGAAACAACCTCTCAAAACACCTTTCAGAACCACCTATATGACTTGACATAGATAACTATACAGAAACGTGCACTTTTTAATATATATGGGATAATACTGTATGTATTATTATTATCGATGCAACCTGTTTTCAGCCTCATTTTATTTCAGATAATATTCATATTTTTTTATTCTCTCCATAGTATTACAGAGTATAAATGTACCAAAATTTATGTCTCCCTCATGTTTTAGTCTGCTTGTGGTACTATAATGAAATATCTGGGACTGGATAATTTACAAAGAACAAAAATTTCTCCCAGTACTGGAGGCTGGGAAGTCTAAGACCAAGGCTCTGACACGTTTGATGTCTGGTGAGGACTGCTCTCTGCTGTCAAGTTAGCGCCATGTTGCTGTGTCTCCAGAAGGGATGAACACTGTGTTTTCACACGGCTGAAGAAACAAAGGGACCAAACCTACTCCCTCAAACCCTTTATAAGGGCCCTAGTACCATCCATGAGGGCTCTGCCCTCTTAACTTAATCACCTTCTAAAAGCCCCACCTTTTAATACTATCACATTGGTAAGTTTCAACACATGGATTTTTGGGGACAAAATCAGGCCATAGCATCTAATGATTGCCATTATGAATTTTCCCGATTTTTCCCATTTTACAGTGCTCTTATTTCCTCTATCATATACATTGTTGCAATGAACATTCTTAAGCCCACAATTATGTGCCCTTGTGCATTTTCAAAGTTTGTTTTTCTAGAATTGTTATTAATGATTTGGAGGATATGCCCGGTTCAAATTGTGACAAAGAAACATTGAAAATAAACTGAAACATTAAAAAAAACTTTCATATTCTAATATTTAAAAACACTGTGTCTCTTTAAAAGTGAATTTTCTATGTACTTTCAGGAATAATAACCATTTAGAGGAATAACAAGTAGGATGGATGAGTATCTTCTCTTTCCTTTGTGGTAAATGCACTGTTTGCTGGGACATTGATGTTGTGGTGGTTTGCTTAGAGGCTTCTTTCTGTGTGTGTATGTGTTTATGATGTGTGTGCACGAGCGTAGATGTGTTTATTAGGTGGGAGCCCAGCAAGAAGCAAATGGCACTCTTTACGGCGGTCATTAGAGGAGAGTTTAATGAACTGCTATTTACAGAGTCATGGGCAGGGTTTAGGGGATTTAAAAGGATAGTGCAACATCCTAGCAGGGGTTCTCAAGGAATAGGAAAGGGAGCAATTTGTGAAGTAGGAGAGGATAATTCTATGGAGTGGACCCCTTGAGAAGTACGGCAACCTTCCTTGAGGGGCACAGCCATCCTTTGGGGCTCCATAGAGAAGGAGAAGGAGGAATACTTACCTGACTTACACCTATCTCATCAGCACAAGAGTTCTGAGATCTCTTGCCATGGGCTTCCCTTGCCTAAACCTCTGTGGAAGGCAGAGGGTGACACAGCTCATGGTTTGTCTCTAAGGATCAGCCTCCTCGAATGCAGGGAAGGGTGAAGACCAGAGCAGAGTGATCGGGAGGGAAACGTGGAAGAAAAATCAGCACAGATATGTGCTGTGTGTGCATGTGTGCATGTGTGTGTATGTATATCTGCAACATTAAGTTTATTCTATGCCTTTAACAGCACAACTGCTTTTATAACAAAACCTTACAGGGAATGTCAATAGATGAAACAGAAAACCAGGCTGTTTGGGTTGAGGCAAATGCAGGGAAGCCTGGAGACCTACCTGAAGCATGTTGGCGTATCTCCCTGCAGCCTGACTAATATAGTATAAAAACTACTACACTGGTGGGATATATCATTATAGGAGCATGGGGTGAATGGAACCTGTTATGCCTTTCCATCATCACCATGAAGAGTGCAGAAACGAATTTAACAGGCATTTTTGTTTTTGAAACTGAACTGAAAAACAATCTAATAAGCCCCTTGTGGCATTCTCCTTCACTGAACGTTATAGGCTCATAGAATACTAAAGCTGGAAAGGACCTTCTACTGTAATATTGTGGCATGATAAAGCCTTAATCACACATAAGATGAAAGCTCATACCTCTAACATGCACTCAGGAAACTTTTATTATTATAGTTACATATAACAGCATGCTGCCAGGATGTGCCATTTTTTGAAGTTGTTTGCTGATCAAAAGCAGTAAATATAGAAGTAATCAACTTGTGTACAAATATGCCTATGGTATAAATAAATTGCTACCATGTGCACAGACCTAATATTTTCTACCTTTATAAAATCCCTTGGGATGAAAAGCCCTGAAAATTTCCCATTATGCACATTAATTTTTTATCATACATATAATATTTGCAATTTCAAATACGATGACACATGTTATTTATTTCTGGGAAAGTAGTTAAAGTAGGAAAAAATGCAAACTCCCAGTAGACAGTAAATTGTTTAATTACATGTAACTTTGGGGAAATGTTGGCAATTTGGAAGTAGGGGAAGAGAAGCAAGATATATTCTGTTAAGTTAGCGGCTGCAACCTAAAACAATTCTTGCACCAAATACATTTGTCCCTTTATGAGTTGTTACTGCAATTATGTAAGGCTTTTATTACTGCTCTCTGAATTTTATGCTACATATCAGCTCTGACTGTACCATGAACTACTGGTGGCTTGCCCATAGAAATCACGTACCTTTAATCAATGTCAATATGATGGCCGAAAGGAAGTGGGATAAACTCACTGCAAGACATTTTGCCCCCGACATTTTGGTATCTGCTTGCCTTTATGAGGTCTAAATTTCTTCCTGCCTCACATGAGCTCCTGGGTACTATGTTGGCCATCCACAGGTGGTGTGGATGGAATGTGTACCAAAGGAATGGCCCCTACAGGGGAAAAGAGACAGTGGGCGGTAGGTAAAGAACAGCTCTAAGAGTAATGAGGATTTTTGAATAATTTTTTTAAAGGGTATTATTTTGGTAGTTTTTATCCTATTCCTCCACCACATGATTGTATATATTTTTTTTCTTCTGTGATATACTCATCTACTATCTGTACCCCTGCCAGTTCCTGAGCAAACTTTTATTCTTGGCTTCTCTTTTCCTACCGATGGCGCGTCTGATACAACTCATTCTTCTAGATCTGCACTGGCCAATATGGTAGCCATTAGCTACATACGACCTTTTAATTTTAAATTTAAATTAATTGAAATGAAATATACTAACACATTCAGCTCCCCCAGGTGCACCAGCCACATTTCAAATACCCTATACCCACATGTGCCTGCTTGACCCTGTGTTGGATGGAGTGGATATAAAACACTTCCATCACCACAGAAAGTTCTCTCGGATGGCACTGTTCCAGCTCTCCATGCAGGCTGTTTCTTCAAAGCAAAGACTATTTTCTCTTGTGCTACCAGTTACAAGACCTGACTCCCCTTTGATAATGCTTTTCTTTCTTCCCTCCTCCTTTCTTCCCACTTCTACTGTGGTCATAAAGTCCAGGCCCCTGTTACTGACTCTAAGAACCATTGCTCAGTCCTACCTGATCTGTTCCCCCCGCAGCTTCCCTCCAGCCATGCTGAATCTAGATTAAAAATTTGAAAACATAATTGGAACCAGTTCTCTCTCAGTTGGACTGTATGGTCATCAGAGACCTGTCCTTGACATGAAACTCAGGCAAAAATAAAGCAGAAGAGGTTTCTTCAGATTTCTTCATCAAGTTTTAAATCAAAGAGAATCAAATAATTCACCAGCATTGTACTTTTTTCATCATTTTTATTATTAGTTAAATTCTAAGACCTATATCTTAATATACATAACATATGCTGTGCAATAAATTAATTCATGATTAAATCCTCAAATTTTGCATTTGTTGCCTTGTATATAAAATGACCTTTGAAGTAGTAATGTGGCACTAATTATGTTTTTCATTTGATGTAAAGTGCTCATAAACTACCTCACATAACTATAAATTAAAATACATAGTAATACTTTGTATGTTGAATTTTTTTTTCCAAAAGCTCAGGGACCTTTACAAAAATCATTTTATTAATCTTCACACATCTCTGAGATGAGATGGTTGGTTTTAATTATCCTTCCTTCTGCATTTGGGAAAGCTATGTGGATGGCATTTACCACTGAAGTATACAGGCACTGTAGCAAGTATGCTGTGTTAATACAGAATAGCACAAAGGCCGGAAAACCGTCTCTTTCATCAAATATACATTATTGTTGAAAATTTTAGAAGTTCCAAGCCGGTAGGAAACGATCTGCCTTCTGTTCTGTTCAGGAGTACCAAACACCTTCAAACACCTCACCTTATCTGTTCAATATTATGATACAGTGATCAGATCTCGAGGGATGTAAGTCAGGAAATTTAGTGTAGGACTTAAAAAAATATTTCTTCTGCATCTCTTCTCATGGGTCCTCAGATCTGCCTTATTTTTTATTTATGTTCAAATTAATATCTCATCCATCTCTTTGTTCTAATTGCAAATTTAGGGTAACACAAATTACATAACCATTCTCTTCGTTGTTTTTCCATGAGCCTTGGCTCAGGAACAGAAAAGACTGGAAATGCATAGAAAGGGGAGGCTCCTAAAGTATCTAAATTAAAAAGGGATAACCCCTCAAAGCAGATATTACAGATGTATTTTTATGTTTTTTTTTTTTCAGGGAGTACACTAAATATTTTCAGGGAGTGTACACACATTTCCATCATAGTTTCATTTCTCTTGGAAGTATAGTCAATGGTGATTTTCTACCAGGTATAAAATCACCAGGTAGAGAAAGGAAGCAGTTTGGGAACAGATTAAATAGAGGTAGACACTACAGGAAGTTTAAAATTCTTCATATATTCTTATAATGCATTAAAGCTCTCCAGATAATTGAAAATTTTTGGCATTTCCAAAGACATAGGCATAAATGTGTGTAAAATACAGACCAACTCATGGGTTGACTCTAGCAACTGAGGAATAGAGACAGAAGCACATACTAGAATGAATTGGCTTACATGAATTATTAGCAATGTTCATCTAAAGGCATACAGACACTGTGCCTTATAAATTGGATATGCTTAATACAGGCAAAGAAAAGCCAAATATACTGAAATATGATTTACAGAAATGAAGATATGTAGCTATATATCTTCATTTATATATCTATATATATGTAGTTATATACTGATAAACAATATTGTCAAACATGGTAACAAAGAGAAAATAAACCAAAGGTACTCATCTGTTTTATATGCAATTTTCCTAAATTAATAGCATTCACTGAATTCTATAAAGATTTGCTTTTAAAGAGATTCTTTATTATTTGAATATGAAAGAATTTAGTTAAAGCTTCACTGTTTTTTCAGTTCTCCATTTTGTACTTTTTGTCCTTTGTAACAGAGCACTAAGATAATGACAAACAATGAGAATTCTGAATGAATGTCTGAAATTTCAGGTTCTCAACAACCTTGCTGAGATGTGTCTTCCCCAAAGGTTGGTTGCTTTGGCAGAGTTAGTGACATACACTTCTCTCCTGTGACGCTCCAGAATGAAGTGAGCAGACTACGGGCTAGAGCGGATCTGAAGAGATGGAAACAGGATACAACTAAGTGCCAGATAATGAAACTCAAAATGCTCAGGAATCATCAGAATGCTGAGGAAGGTTGATGAGACCCTAAGCTCCCATTCAAGCAACAACTCCAAACCTCACTGTCTGGAAGCAACAGACATTTGTTATCACCTAGTGGGTATGGAATCCAAGAGCAGATGAGCTGGGTGGTTCTGGTTTAGGGTCTTTTAGAAGGCTGCGATCCAAGGTATTCCCTGGGGCTGCTGCCATACCAATGTTCAAGTATGGAGGATCCACTTCCAAGCTCACCCACAAGGCTGCTGGAAGACCTCAAGTTCACTCATGCACACCTCTCCATGAGGCTGCTTCAGAACATGGCAAGTCTTGGCCCCCAGAACAAGTGACACCAAAGAGGGCAAAAGACAGCAACCAACATAGAAACCACTTTCTTTTTCTAAACTTAATCTTGGAAGTAACTTCCCATTACTTCTGTTATATTCTATTTGTTACGAATTAATATGTGCAGCACACACTTTATTTATTTTTAAATAAAGGCTGATTCCCTCCCATCAGGTATTTCCTATCTAATGGGAAAAGGAGTGTGAAAATGAAGTGCCAAGTTGATTGCAATTCAGGACTAGGGAGTGGGAGCTGGGGAGGAAGAGATGGACAACAGAATCCATGAGATGGCCATGGAGGTTTGTTATTGGTTTAGTTTGAGCAAATTTGAAGGGAGAATCATTTTAAGTCTGTCTTTAGAGATTTTACATAATAGGACGAAAATGTCAGAATGATGTCTTTAATGCAATCAGATAATTTGGGGATACATAATGGAGAATGACTTATACCAAGTAGCTAATCAGATGTGTTGACATGGTGGATTATAGTTTTGGAATTTTGCTTTGCGATTATACTTGTGTGATGTTGTACTGGTGTTATGGATTTGGGGTTGAGCAAAGGAGTTCAAATTGCAGTAGGAGACTCACAGATATCCTCTTTATTCTGTTCCTTAATAATTGCTGCCTAAATATTACACATCCCACATCCCATGGTGTCCTTGTGGAGCACCAAATAATAGTGGCAGCTCCAGCTGGGGAAAACCATCGTGATGCTTTGTGCTATGAGGTCAGATCTGAGTTTCTCAACCTCAGCACTAGTGACATTTTGGGCTATATAATTCTTAGTTGTGGGGTCTATCCTATGCCTCATAGGATATTTAGCAGCATCCCTGGCCTCTATTCATTAGATGCTAGTAACACTCCCCCCGAAACACACACACTCAAGTTTCAATATACATTGTTATTATTGTTTTATTGCCGTGAATTTGCCAAATGTTATTCTATGCTGAGAACATTGTTTTTTGCTTATCTTATCTTTATTCACTACTCCAGCAATAAAGGGAGGGATACACGGTCAATGTTGGGGGTTACTGTAAAAGCCGGGGCTGTTTGTAACCTCAAAGGACTGTAGATGAGTCCTTCAGGTCCAGACCTGGGGTTTACTGACCAGCTGGGCAGTAACTGGAATCAAAAGGAGAAAGATGACTAATTACATGTGTATGTTTGGGATTTGGGCAGCATTTTATGGGAGGCTCTTAAGGATCTATAATCAGACTTCCTTTCCTGTTGCTAAAGCTGAATCTAGAGAAAGTGGCTGGAGTGTAGCAAAGTGGGCTTCCCACGACGGAACTCTATTAATGATAGATTCACCCACCCAGTCCCAGGCAGTATGGGACCCTGCTGGAGTTCTGCTTCTACAAAACAACCGACAGGGGAGAACTCTTGCTTCCTGTGGGGAGTTGCAAGAAAGAAGGAGAGAGGGTTAGTGGAAACTATAGGGATGGGGGTGAAGCATTTCCTTTAATGCTTATCAACGTTCTTATTCTCCTTCATGGAGATTTAGTCTACCAATGACTTTTCCAAAATAAATTATATTTTCTTTCAGAGAGGTCCTAGAGTCAATCTCATGGGATTCTCCTAAATAATATAAGGGCAGCAGTAACCTGGGATCGTGGTTCTGTGAGATAAATCAGGGTCCTGGAGTCCTTTGGTGAGAAATAAAGTAAATGGATAATTAAACATGCCTTTCATCTAAATCGGATTAATCACCCAATGCAATTGGATTCTAGATGATTTTAAGTGAAATATGCACTTCTAAGAAATAGTCCTAAGAATATCAACCCCAATAATGTTAAAACATTGAGAGAATGTGATTTTTTAAGATAAAATAGTTTACCCCTCTTACTATCCAGGAAAAATATGAAGAGGAGATTTATGTAAATAAAAATATGGCATCCTCTTTGTGGAGCTGGAGGGGCACAATTAAAGGAAGAACCTGTCATTTGGGTCATAGAAAATCCCTTTGAACAAAAGAGAACCTTGATAAACACACACGCTCCAACCTTGGAATGAAGTGAATTATTAAAACCACAGGCAGATGTAGACCAGATAAAACACACCAGGCACCAGCATCGGAGCAACATGAACTCTGCTCTATAGCAGATGATACATCAAACTCAGAGCCACTTTTTCAACCCAGTATGTCTCAAATGTTTAAAGAGGGAATGATTAGGAATGAAATTTGCACTTTAACATATGCGGGACTTGTTAATCATGGTCAATTGAGGAGGGTAATTTTTTTTTTCAAATCCTTTGAGATGAAATCTAGGGAGAAAAATTTCTTCCTCTTATTTTAAAAATTTCTTTCTCCCTCACCCACACCCCCACAATTTTATGGAGATACAGTGAAATGACAGGAAATGGATAAGCAAACAGAAGCAAACATTCGGTCTAGAAAATGGAGTTTCCTGAGTATGATTAGATCATACAAAGTCCTAAATGTTATGAGTATTCAACAGTCTCCTGAAATAGATAGAGCACATTCTATTAATGCCATGGTGGCCTTCTTCTTTTATGGTCATCAACAAGGGAGACTATAGAGAAATGAATTGCCTCTAAATATTTTGAACAAAAAGAACCCAAAGGGCAAGCGAGTAAAGGGGACAAAGTACAAGGCCAACAATAGCATGAAGAATTGAATAAGGCTGAAATTCTAACAGTGATCCAAGGAACTTCTATTACAGACAAAAATACAGTGGCAAATAGAAACAAGGTGTTGCTCTTTCAATTCTGAGATGGATACGGGAGCTCTGCAGTGTAGCTGGAAGCTCACCACGCAAGGTTTCTGACCAACGCCAGCCACTGGGCTAGAGATGCTCCTTGGACATAATCTCATTAAATCTTTGCAACAGCCTTAAGAGCTATGTAATTTATCCTCAGTTAACACAGGAAAGTACTTAGGATCAAAGAGGTTGGGTGACTTGGCTAGCCATGAACAGTATTTGAGCCAGGCTGATTTGATCTCAAAGCCTTGTTCTTCAGCCATCCCACATGGTTGCTACCTTGAAAGAAAGCAATTCTTCCTGCTCCTGGTCTTGGGGGTGTTAGCAATTCACAATTTACCCATGGAGGCTGGAGGGCAAGATTCCAACCTGTGCAAGTGTGTGAGAATGTGTGTATACATGCATATATGTACATATATATGATAGATTTTATTCACATAGCTTCCTACTGTGAAGAGTTTCAGAGTGTTATTTCCTTCATCTATCTTCTTTCTTATGTATCTAATATATTCATTTTGGAATTAGCATTTGAAAAACATTTTATATATCAAGGATGTACTTTTTTTGTAACCAGATCCATCAAATTCTGTTCCCAAATTAATTTCCTATGAGAATGCTTATGGAGGTCATAGGGAGATGAGACAAAGGCTGAGCTGTGCTGATTCCCAGACCTTTGTGCACACTCTGTATTCAGACCAGCTTAATTATCAGCCAGTGTGTTATTCTAGCATTGCAATTGCAATGGAGCATTTCTTTCTTATTTGCTGAGCTATTATGAATTTGTCCCCTTGTTGCTACATATGATCCATTCACAAATGACTAGATGGCAATATCACCCAAATTTACTTTCAGAGAGAGTGAATTCTGCCAAAGAAGAAGGTATTGCAAAACTTCCTGGTTTTGCTCCAAAATCTACCCTAATCATTTACAGATGAACTCCAATTTTGGGGTAGCTAAAGTTGTTAGCAATTTGAGTAGTACTAATGGCTTTAGATTAGATCAAATTTACTTGAAAAAAAGTGAAAACTTTTTTTTTATTTCTGTATTTCTAATTTTTGTTAAATGTTAAGATAGAGCTCTGAAGTAAACAGGAACATCTGGGATGATGTGAAGTAATCTGGGAACATCAAGAACCCCTGAATTTAATATGAAGAATAAATACATTGGTATGTTTTCTCAGTCACTAGAGCTCATCGGACTTAGCACTTCAGCGCTGGACTTTAAACCTCTAGGAGAGAAGCGAGAGGACGATGGAAGACTTTCTGTACATAGATTGAAATTTCCCATAAGAAAGCTTGGTACAAACTGACAATTGTCTGAATTAGATATTTTAAGAACCAAAACAGAAGAAACCACTGCCCCTGCATTTTACTACTTTCACCACGGATGAGAAAGTTAAGGAAGAGGATGGATGGTGATAAGCTGTGACCAAAATGTGTACTCCATCAGCTATTAATTCATGACTTCTATCTGTTGTGTTACGACTGATTTCCTGGCTTAGATTAGCAGTAGGCTGTCTCGAAATGAATCCTCATGAATTGCAGGATTCCTTCTTATAAAGAGTTATAAAATACCTCTAGCTAAGTTTCTTTTTTTCCTTCAAAAAATGCATAAAATCACAGACTACAGCTTACCCACACACACAAGAACTGGGCACAGAACTTACTAATCAAAATCACACCAGAAACCTGGGTCGTATTACTCCAAAAGCCCACGACCCCGTTACATGTTTTCTCACTTGGAAAGAATTTCTGTGAAAGATGATAGGGAGGTATTTTCGCATATGCTGCATTTGACACACAACAGTGGGATGATCTCCACTTAGCTGTAGGAAAGGGACTAGAGGAAACTAGGAATTCATAGTTAGAATTTCCTTCCTGGTCCAATGACAGAAACAGTATCTATAGTCAATGTGTTCCATCTTGGAAGTGCATGGGGTTTTCAACATTGCAGGCAAGTCTTATAACCTGTTACATTTGTAAGTGGCTCTACTTTTCAAATGCTCTTTCCATGGCAACATCATAATACTATGGAGTTGGTTTTTGTGTTATTTCCATTTTGGAGGCGAGAGGGGACCCTGGCTCAGAGAGTTGGAGGAACTTGTCAACCATGAAGTTGACAAGGGCAATGTCAGGCTTGGCGGCAGGTCTCCTGGTGCTTGGTGCTTTTTCTTCCCATAAAATCCCAGTTATTGTCCTCTAATACCACAGGTATCTCATTTTTGCCTGGAATTGCATCAATCCTGCCACAGACATGTGGCAGGGGAGAATTTCTGGGACAAAATATTGAAAAACACAAGACATGGATGTGAAATGCATGAGCTGGGAGAGTTTTTGCATTATTCTGCTGCCCCTCTAGGCTTTGTATGTTTTAAGAGAATTCTCAAGAAGCATTTCTTTATGATTATTCAATTCATGTTGAGCTCTCAAGCAAAGGGTAAATGGGATTCACTTCAAGATCACACTTATAATGATTATAGCAAGAAAATGTGTGAGGAAACGTGGAGTTCAACTTTACCTTTGGCCTAGAATACATTGAATGTGTGAAGTCCGACTATACAGGGGCTATAGCACTACAAAATGCAATCCATTGGACATGACCTCCAACGAACTTTGGGGATTTTGGAAGCATTCGAAGGAACAAAAGGGCCACTGGGGTCTGCCTTTATTAAAGCATTAGGTAGTTAGTATGTTTCTATTTCTCTACTTTATTTTCTTTACAATGCAGCATGAGTTATTGCATTTCCCATGGGGAAAAAAGTCGCCATATTAATCTTCTTTTTTTTTTTTTTTTTTTTTGAGACAGAGTCTCACTCTGTTGCCCTGGCTAGAGTGAGTGCCGTGGCGTTAGCCTAGCTCACAGCAACCTCAAACTCCTGGGCTCAAGCGATCCTACTGCCTCAGCCTCCCGAGTAGCTGGAACTACAGGCATGCGCCACCATGCCCAGCTAATTTTTTCTGTATATTTTTAGTTGTCCAGATAATTTCTTTCTATTTTTTTTAGTAGAGACGGGGTCTCACTCTTGCTCAGGCTGGTCTTGAACTCCTGAGCTCAACCAATCCGCCCGCCTCGGCCTCTCAGAGTGCTAGGATTACAGGCGTGAGCCACCATGCCTGGCCCATATCAGTCATTTTTTATGAAGCCCAAGAACAGCAATAAAAGGAATACTAAGAGAAAGGAAAGGTTGGACTACTTTTGTCATGCAGCCAGTGAGAATTGACAAACAGGATGATGCTGAATTAAGACTTGCATTGAAAAGAATTAATATTCACAGCTCCTCTAAGTTCTATTAGCTGGGAAAATTTGGATTTAGGAAAAAAAAGTAGCATTTAATATAAACAAGTACTTAATGTACAAAGTCTGTTCCAAAAATGATATTCACATAAATTGAGTACTATTGGATCAATTATTAGTTGCAGAATATGCAGGGGAATTGTGTGAACTGGTTTAAAGAGGCACCTGAAATGGAGGACGATAAGAATAATAGACTCAATTTCTGCAGAATGATCTTGGAAGGAGTTTTAAATATTTTCTACGTCTTTGAGTTCAATTCACTAAGTGCTTGAGCCTTGGAGTTAGGTCATGTCTCTGGCAAGGGGCAGTGTACCAGCCCGTAGTGCCAAGTGGCACTAAGTTAGCACTTCCTGAAGCAGCTCTGGAAGTGTCTCCACTTGCTCAGTCACAAGCAGAGGCAGATGTGGGCTGCTAGCTCAGGTATTCCTTATTAAGATTTCCGAACAAGAGCCTGCGTTCTCTGGTGCCCCGAGAGCTAAGAAATGCCTGGGAAATCCTCCCAGCACAGAGGGAGGACATGCCATGGCTTCATCCTGGAGCAACAGTCCTGGCAGAGAATTTCCATCCTGACCATCAGGTGGGAGAAGGAAGTCTGAGACATCTGACTGCTGATGGAAGAGGGGATGTTAAGAGAGGAAACAATGATCTGCCTCATTTCTCTACCTTGGGAACACACAAGGCCTCCTTGCTGTAGCTCCACTTTCTCATCACCTTTACTGAAGCCTCAGGCCAATGTGATCCCTGAACTAGCGGCATCGGTGTCACCCAGGAACTTGTGAGAAATGCAAATCCTTGGAGCCAATCCAGACCCACTGAGTCAGAAACTCTAGGGCCAGGCCACGATATGTTTTAATAAGCCCTCCAGGGGATTCTGACGCATGCCACAGTCTGAGAGCCTCTGACCTAGGACTACCGTCCCGTGGGTTGTTCTCCTGTCCACCCTTTTGTGCTGTTCTGTGCCACCATCAACTCATATGGCATGTGCCCCTTGCTGGGTCACCATCCTTTCTTCATTCATTGGAATCCCTCTCACACACCCTTCAAAAATCTCAGTGTATAAGCCATCCCTGTAAACCAGGCAGCACTGAGAGCCCTTCTCTGTGCTTCACTCTCACCTGCCTACACTTGGCAGTTAGTATCTTGCAGAAGAATCATCTGGCATGTTGTCTACCTTCCCACTGACTCCCACTGACTCCAGCGATAGTGACTAGCTTTCATTCAGACAGGTCTGGGTTCAAATCTCTGCATTGCCATTTACTGGCTCTGTGATCCTATGACACTTGTTTGCACTCTCCATTCCCATTTTCTCATCTTCCCTGTTTGTCAGGCACAGGTGCCAGGGTGTCTGATCCCAGCAGAGTTTTATCCAACTGAACTCATAAAGTGAACCAAATAGGTAAGCCTTTTCTGCTTGTAGCCTTTAAATGTAAGAATGAAATGAAACTCCGAGCTCCTGAGTAGCTATGTTTTAAAGCCGCTGAGACCAGGAGTGTGGGCAGAAGGTGTGGAGAATATGTTACACAGGTCATGACAATGTCAAAATGGGAGGGACAAGCAGTGCGTAGTTCAGTGGAAAGAGCACGAAAGAGCACTGAACAAAACCTCCTAATGCCTGGGCTCGTGCGCCCTCTCCAGCATTACCTGATCACAGCATGGTCACACCTATAGAAAGGAGGGTAAAGAATCCTGATCTCAGTAACCCCATAGGGTTGAGGCAGGAATGCAAAGACAGGGACTGTGGAAACAAAAGGAATTGAAATATGTGAACGTCTAACAGCCAACAGTTATTGAGTATGTGCCACACCCTTTGCATGTTACATTATTTAGCTCTCAGGACTCACAGAGTTGGGGCTGAGCCTTTCCCTGTACTACAGAAGAGACAATGGGTGCTGTGAGATGGTACCCGAAGGTCCCACGCTGTGAACCCAGAGCTGTTCCCCACGAAAGCAGAGCTTTTAACCAGAGCACTTTACTGCCCCCTTGCACACAGGAGGTATAATCGTATTGGTTTCCGTGTGCTCCTGCAGTACATGAGTGTGAAGGCACACAGCAGAACAGGGTCACAGGTGATCCCGAGACCTTCAGTTCACCTGACTATCTATTTGGTGATCCAGGGCGGGAGCACCGTCTAATCCATAGAGGCGCTCGGGCCTGCACAGCTGCACAGGGGAGCCAGATGTGTCTGCTTCCGTGCCAGGACAGCCCCCTTCCAGCTAGGTGTACATTGTGTGTCAGCCCAGCAGGAGGAACAAGGCCTCCTAAAACCACGGGCAGGCAGGTCAATGAAAAAGCGCTGGAGAGCAGCCCGCTGCATTGCAATGATGAGATCAAGCAGTGGGAAGGGAAGGAAAATTAAGATGGAGTTTCTGTTCTGAAATTGTCTCCTAGACTAAGAATCATACTGTTCTTGTAGCTGAGGCACCCACAGGTTAAATGATTTGCCCAAGGTCATATAGAAAGTCATTGGCAAGAATAGGCTCAACTCAGAATCCTGAAAGTCATACTCCTTTAAAAGCAGACCTCGGTAGTTCAATTTCCTGAACAATTCCTGCGTGTGAATTCAGCTGCTCCTGTGCTCTGCCCTGGAAGGCAGGTCCTCATTGTATGTACATGCATGAACTCAGCATATGGGAAGTTGCCTCTTAGATGTAAGGTATTTTTAAACTGCCACAGTTAAGAATTTTCTCCAAACTCCATTTCCATAAGGTGATCAGATTGTTGTAAGATGCTGTCTTAGTCTGTTTTGTGTTGCTATAACAGAATGTCACAGACTGGGTAATTTATAAAGAAAATTTATTTCTTACAGTTCCGGAGGCTGGGAAGTCCAATGTCAAGGTGCTGGCATCTGGTGAGGGCTTGTGTGCCGTGTCATCCGTGGTGGAAGGCAGAGGGCAAGAGAGCTTGTGAGAGCAAGAGATGGAACTTGCAGCCCCAAGCCCTATTCTAATTAGTGTCAATCCATTTGGGAGGGTGGAACCCGCACGACCTACACACCTCCCATCGTGCCCCACCTCCCAACACTGTTGCTTTGTGGATAACATTTCCAACACGTGCTTTTTGGGGGACACATTCAAACCATAGCAGATGCTGTTCTCCCGTCTCTCAGGATTTGCTCTAACTTGGGCCATATGTTAAGGAAGCAACAGTTTAAAAAGACAGCCCTCCTCCCCCCACCCAGCCATACCTCCCCATCCCCACTTGGCTAGTAAAGAACAGTGGAGCCTCTTCAGTCTGCAGGAAAGTTCCTCACCAAGGCCCGAAGAACTGAGCTGATAGGTGGAAGGTATTCAAGCAGATAATAGTCATTGTGTCATTGCTTTCCGGAAACTGGACGGGTCAGGGAGTGAGCCTTATTGAAAAGCTGCCATGTTGAGCTCCACACATCCACCTTGCAGGTGCCCCCTAGGAACAGCAGGCCTTTAATAAATCATTGCTCGAACTGCCCTGATTTCTGGGATCCAAAAGTCTAAGTCATTGCATAGCACCCTGGAAGGATTTCAAAAGGCAAGTACTTTCTGCTTTATTCAGGACGGCTCTCTCGGCCTTTGCTGCTTCCGCCTGCTGCCTCGCTTCCGTAAATTATTGTTATGATGACATTCGGACTGACCCAAATCCCTCGGTCTTGGCTCTGTGGACATGTATAAATCTAGCAAATGTCTGTACAGCTTTAATCATTCTTTCCTATTACTTACAGGGGATAGCATTTCTAAGTGGCTTTATTTTACATTATCCTTAATGTTTTGTCAAAGAAGCTAGGGAGTCAAACTCGCCTGTGTCGAGTTGGGGACCTATGAGTTCTCTGTGGTCCAGCTTCTATTTCAGAATAGACAGGCTCATTACTAGGTGGACTTTGTCTTTGAATATAATTGTGTTTTTTTGGACGGGGACCTGTCTCTATTAAACATATAATCATAGAAAGTGTATTACTCAAGCAATTATTTAAATTGATTGACATCAGAACATGTTTCCAGTGGTTCTAGCCTGCTTAGCATTCAGAGTGATACGAACTATAAAATTATTCAAATCCAATGATGAGTTGTTTCAAAAGTTACTGTTCTCTGGCTGACAATGTCTCCTGAAACAGCAGTACCAGGTGGATCATATCTGTTTCTCTTTCCCCACACCTCACCATCCTCATTATTTAAGGCTAAGTTTGGATCTAGGCTTGAAGATTTTCTAAATAGATTTCAATTTCTGTTGTTTCTTCCCCACCATTGGCATGAATTACAAACCTATCAGACTTGTCGTTAGAATCAACAGTGCCGAAATTTATTAATTGAATCTTTGTTTTTAGTTTCCTAACCCCATCCCCACCCCAAAAATCTTGTCTTGGAAGGTTTTATGATTTAAAACATATACACAGACATATTCAGCATTTATAGGCTAAAACAATATAGAAACGTGGTGTAAGTGAAATTAATATGGAAAGTTTGCCTTTGAAGAAGAAAAGGCAACAGTGCTTTAAAGGGCATATACAAGCCTAAATAGCCTTTCCCATCAAAAGAGTCAATGCTGTTTAGACTTTTCCGCAACCATTTTATTGCCATGTTTTTAAAATACAGGAGAAGAACCGCATCGCTGCATAATGATGGATGCTGAATTCAACCTCAGAGGAAAGTCAGGCTCTTCCTGGGAGGGTTGAATTAGGCTTCCTAGCTCTCTCTTTTCGTTTGCATTATTCAGTGGAAAAATACAAAGTGGCATAATGATGGGAATAAGTTATCTTTTATCAAATCTGACTTTAAAATTCAGGTTATGTAAAACATAGAAACGCATAGGAAATTCAATCAGAACCTCCAGTCACATTGTGTACTCTCTGTTCTTGGGCAACTGAACACTCCGCTGAGCCCATGCCTGGGAGCAAGTCCCAGATTCGCCCTTCCTGGCTATAACACCTTTTGCCAGTAACTTCCACCAGGGGAAGCTCTGAGCACGTCAGTGCTTCATAGGCAAACTGCGAAATTCAGGCAAGACAGGGCAAAGAAGACAACAGGAGAAGCTAACAAGAAGTCCTGAAATCGCTTTCACAGAGATTAGTGAGACTGGGTTTCTTTATGATCATTACACTGTGATTTAACTAGTAGTAGAGAATGTAGAGCTGAGTAAATACGTGGACAACATTTGGAACTAAAATCTTCCAGAACCTAACATCTTTAAGGGAGAAAACCCACTTGCTGTTTGAGAACCCCAGTCCTTCAAGGATCTGAAATCATTGTTTTGCTTCTTAAACCCTCATCTATAGGTTACTGAAAGCTCCTCCCATTCATTTTCTGCTCACCTTGGTTTTTTAAACATGCACAC
This sequence comes from Indri indri, assembly GCA_004363605.1. Classification (NCBI taxonomy): domain Eukaryota; kingdom Metazoa; phylum Chordata; class Mammalia; order Primates; family Indriidae; genus Indri; species Indri indri. Next base: position 98,807 of record RJWJ010000925.1, read on the forward strand.
ACGAACTCACGCACACACACATCCACAATTCCATAAATGATAAATTCGATGTCTGTAGAAAGACAGTCACCTAATTGCACAGTGAAGCAGAAGAAAGCCTTGCAAATGGTATACAATTTTCAAAGTGTTCCAAGCCTTAGGCAAAAGCCTTTCAACTGTGTCTAAAACTGAATGATAAAATATGTTGTACAAATTATCTGTGAACAGGAAACATGTGGTAGTGGCAGAGGACTGAAATGTAACACTTGTAAAGAAATGGGAACTGCCAGTCATTTAGACCCTTTCCTTTCTTTCTTTCTTTCCTTCTTTTTTTTTTTCTTTAGTTGCACGTTTCATCATTTTTTTTCTACCCTCCGTTGATGTTCAAGTTTATAATAAGACACTTGTCAGATTACACCAGGCCAATTGCAGCTTTATTTAAGAAACAACAACAAAAAAGAAACAGACGAGGCTAAAGATTCAGTGTTGCCCACCCCCTCCCCCTTTGTGGAACTCCTTAAAATCTCTCTGTTCTGTTGTTTTGAGCCCTGGTGGTTTGCCTGTCGAATTTTGAAAAGAACTGGAAAATCTCCAGAAATAGGAAAGATGCAAAGCTCAGGTGACCACAAGTTGCATAAGCATTTCTCCATCCTTCGTTTTCACAAAGGCAGAGGTGCTGCTCAATCTTCGCTAAACAAGAAGTAGAGAGGCTTCTGCTGGGAAGTTATCTACTCTTTCCACACTTGGTGTTGCTCTTGGAACGACTTGTCAGAGTTTTTCTATTTCCAAGAAGCATCCATTCTTTCTCCGTGAAACCAATCACGATTGCCTGTGATCCCGACTGAGGAAATTGTCATTAACCCCAACTATTTATCACCTAGTCCCTTCAGTCCTTGATGAACTCACAGAAAGCATATATATATACACACATATATATATATATATATGTATATATATATATATGTTTCAAGCCTTATGCGGCTCTCCCAGGGAAGTTAAAGTGTTAGTAAATCTCATATTTAGAGGAAAAGGAGAAGAGAGGGAAGTCTGTTCTGCTACATTTGTTTTCTATCAGGCAGCTACTCAGCTTTCACCTCAGTGCTCGGTTGCACCCTTATTTTAGCCTGTCTTTTACTACATGCCTGTTTGATGACCTTAAAAAAAAGCACGCTGAATATTCTGCCTGTTCTACAGATCTGCCTCTCTACTATTGGGGCCGCCCCTGGATGGAATGCCCTGGGATAGTCATCAAAAAAGAAGGGCAACATACATAACCTAAACATCTGTACCCCCATAATATGCTGAAATAAAAAAAAAGCAAAAAAAAAAAAAAAAAAAAAAAAAAAAAAAAAAAAAAAAAAAAAAAAAAAAAAAAAAAAAAAAAAAAAAAAAGAAAGGAGGAGCAAATAACGTAATGTAGTTTAATGTGCAACCCAAACTCGATCAACGGCAAAAACAGTGAGTTGCAACAGTCTGCTCCTAACGAACAATCTTGGATATTAGACTAGCGTGGGCTGTTCAGTCAAATTCATACCCCCACCTAACAATGCCTGGGGCTAGACATTGCATCATCCAGCTCTGACAATGGAAGTTGTCTCTGTCCTTCCTTCCTTCCCTCCCTCTCTCCCGCGATCCTTTCCTTCCTTCCTCCATTTTCTGTAATTCTCCAAATTTTCGAACACTGCCTTTGTGTCAGTCGCAGTGCAAAGCTGTGGTTCTGTTGGAGAATAAGGCGTGGTCTGTCTCAGGAGTTCATGATGTGGTGGGAAAACTGGAACAAATTCATAGAAGGAATCACAGCACCAGACTTCTCTCTCCCAATATGCCAGAGTGTGTGTCTTGCACTTTTCAAGACATAGTTATCACATTTTGGTGTTCTTGCAGTATTGCTTTGGAATGCCAATCTTTCCATCCAATTTCCCTGAATTTCAGCACGTTGCTCAGAGGGCATATGGTTCTTCTTTTCCCACTCTGCCTTATACAATCATTCCTACCTTTGTAGCTTCTTAGTCTGTTTTTTTAAATCCTATTCTGCAATGTCTCCTTTTCCCCTTTAATTTGGCTAAGCTCTTCCACATCTTGTAAGTCCATATTATGAACTTACATTTTTTATGAAACCTCTGCTAACCCTGGTTGTTTCTCATTCAGAGTATTTACACATTCTGGTATACGTTAGATCTGCTTTTTTTTCTCCCACTTATCCTGTATCATTCTCTTTTTATTCCAAACAAGACTGAGGGCAAGAATTATATCATATACTACATTTTTAAATAAACTTAATAGCATCTAATGCTAACAGCAAGACAGAGAATTTATTGTCTTCTAGGCAATGTGCTAAGCTATTTCTACCTGTTATATCATTTAATGCTCATAATAATCTTATGATGCAGAGTATTACTATTTTCTACATTTTTTTGGTGAAGGAACTGAAGATGGGATTTTTAAAGTTAACTTGTCAAACTGGCAAAGTCTAAATTTTAACCTACAGATCTTGGCTCCAGAGTCCATGCTCTTTTATGCTGAGCACCTGGGAAGTTTTCAATAAACATCTGCTCAAGAGAATTGAATGGGAGACAATTTACAAATTTGAGAACCGTTGAGAAGACCGTTACAGGAATGCCTAGGGTGACTGAAGGAGGCAGGTGGTGAATACATTTTTGTGCCACATGAATGGGTTTGGAGGTGTGCCTGTATTTAACCTTCACCCATCACAGGCATGTTTTTCCATGTGGCCCTGCGGTGGAACCTGGGAGACGTGAGGTAGAGAAGGAAAGCAAATAGGTTTCTCCGTGGTTCTCTGGCTCAAAAAAAGACAAAGAAATATAATAGAGTAGTTGGCCCATTTTTGTTGCAGTGCATTTTCAAATTTATTTAATAAATTTCAGGTGCTTCATAAATTCTGATGTGTTACGTAGATGTTCCACCAACGTCCCTCTCTCCTCTTTCTTTTCCTCCATCCATCCTCACCGTGCTCACAGAACTGAAGGGAAATTGAACAGTCCTGGGGATTGTACTGAAATCAGGAATTGGCTGTAACCCCATGATCATAATAATCTCACACAGAATCATTTGTTAGTGAAAACACTAAAGCACAACTGTTGATTTCCATAGTCAGATACAGAGAATGCCATTGCCCACGAGTGTGGGACTTCAGGGCGTTGGTAAGTGGGGCAGGACATTATACAGGCGTCACATGCTCTCTTGCAGTTGAACTTTGCCTAGTGGTTATCATGTAGCTTGTCATGTGACATTTCCATCTCGCTCGCATGTCCCTCTTATAAATGGCTGTGGATACTCTGAACAGCACGGCAGTGGATGTGTTGTGATTAACTCCTAAACTACATGATATGATCACTTGGGAAACAATCACCCTGAAAAGTCCAGGCCCTTGCACCAGCCAATAACACATGAAAACATCTTGTCCACACACCATGGAAGGCCTCTTCTAGTGACAGGAGACAGTGATCCTGTCTCTCGTTGACTAGCAGAATGGAAGAAGCAACTGTTCTCTCCACTTCAGCTCTGGCCATTGCTGGTATGTTATCCATCCATCTTCCACCTTCCACCTTCCACTCCATTCTCGACCATCTTTGATTTTGCTGACCACATAGGGATTTGCTTTGGCTTTATTTAAGCATTCCTCACCCTGAACCTTTTGCTAACATTATCTGTAATCACATCTCTTTCCTGCCTTTACTATCTCTATCCATGTTCCATTTTCTCACAGGCATCTTCCAGCCCTAGCTGTTTTTGCATGTCAGGATCTTAGATGTCTCCTCTTAGCTTTTCCACCTCTATAAACAGCCTGGTATCCATGGGCTACTTCAGCTGCACCTCCCCATAGCATAATGTCCCGGCTGTTCTCCCTTTCCAACGGAGTGCACCCCCATCCCAGACCAAACCCTTCCAGGGCTGCGGACCAACTGTGAACAAAGCACATACCATTTGTAGTTCCATGTGCCCTGGTCACCTTCCTTTCCTTTTTCAAGCTTTCATGTTTCCTCTCATATGTTCCTGTCTCCCTTCTCACTTTCAGCAGATGCCCACCTTGTCTCTGGCTACACAGAGAACACTCAGGCTTGAATTCTCAACCTCCCATCTCCATACCTACAAATGTACTTATCTAGGCTTTCCTCAACTCTTCCCTCCTTAGGCTTTCTCTGCTCCCTCCTTCCTTATTTCCTCCCTTCCCTCCCTCCTTTCTTCTTTTATCCCCAAAGAGACAGAGGAAAACAGCTTTTCATTCTCCTCTAAGTTCCAAGTCTAACTACATCTTTTTGCTAGAGCCTGCCTTTTTTTGTTTCTGTTCACACTTTCCTCCATCAATTCTCTCTTCTCTCTTGAAGATTTTTTAGCTCCCTCTTTTCTGCTACCTAATTTCTATGAGAATACAAACATGCCCAAGTTTCTCCCATCAGTAAAAATCTTACCCATATTGTACCTTCTTATAGCTGTTGCCCTATCTCTCTCCTGGACTTTATAGCTGAACTTCCTAAGCAAGCAGTCTACACCAGCAGTTGCTGCTATCTCACTTCTTTAATCTGCTGAAATCTGCCTTCTGTCCCTGTCTTCCTATGGGACTGCTCTTTCTAATGACAATAATGCCCAGATGCAAAATCCAGTGGGCTTTCCAATCCTCGTGCTTACTTGATTGCTTTGCAACATTTGGCATTGGTAGCTACTCTCTTCCTTTTTTTTTTTTTTTTATTATTTCAGGGTATTATGAGGGTACAAATATTATGGTTATACTTTATGTCTTTGCCTCACCCAAGCACTGGTTAAAGGCATGCCCTTCCCCCCTACAATGCTCCCCATGTCCTTTAGTTGTGGATTTACACCCCCCCCCCATCCCCCTAATCCCTGGACAGTATTGCTGCCATTTGATCAGTTAGTACCAATTTGATGGTGAGTACAAGTAGAGCCCATTCTTCCGCTCTTGTGGTGCCTCACTTTGGATAATGGGCTTAAGTTTAATCCAGGAAAGTATAAGAGGTTCTAGATCACTGTAGTTTCTTATGATTGAATAATATTCCATTGTAAACATATACTAAATTTTAATAATCCACTCATGAATTGACAGGCACTTAAGTTGTTTCCACATCCTTACAATAGTGAATTGTGCTGCCATAAACATTTGGGTGCAGATGACTTTATTATAGAATGTTTTGTGCTCTTTTGGGTAGATGCCTAAAGTGCTATTGCTGGATCAAATGATATTTCTATTTTTAGCTCTCTGAGGTATCTCCAAATTATTTTCCACAGAGGTTGCACTAATTTGCAGTCCTACCAGCAGTGTAAGAGTGTTCCTGTCTCTCTGCATCCTTGCCAGCATTTGATGTTTTGGGATTTTTTGATAGAGGCCAATCTCACTGGGGTTAGGTGATATCTCATTGTGGTTTTGATTTGCATTTCTCTAATGAGTAGAGATGTTGAGCATTTTTTTATATGATTTCTGGCCATTATTCTGTCTTCTTTTGAAAAGTTTCTGTTCACTTCCTTTGCCCATTCGTTGATGGGGTTGTTTGATTTTTTTCTTGTTGATTTTTTTGAGTTCTAGATAGATTCTGGTTATCAGCCCTTCATCAGATGTGTGGAGAACAAATATTTTCTCCCATTCTGTGGGCTATTTGCTCTAATGATAGTTTTCTTGGCAGTGCAAAAGCTTTTTAATTTGATTAGATCCCACTTACTTATTTTTGTTGCTGCGGTGATTGCTTTGGGGTTCTTCTTCAAGAATTCCTTGCCTAGGCCGATGTCTGAAAGGGTCTTCCCAACATCTTCTTGTAGAATTCTTAAGGTTTCATGCTTTAGGTTTAAGTCTGTTATCCATCTTGAATTGATTTTTGTGAGAGGTGAGAGGTGGGGATCCAGTTTCATTCTTCTGCATGTAGCTATCCAGTTTTCCCAGCACCATTTATTGAAAAGAGATTCTTTTCCCCAGTGTATGTTTTTGTCAGCTTTGTCAAAGATTAGATTACCATATGTGGATAGTTTCATCTCTGGATCCTCAGTCCTGTTCCAGAGGTCAATGTCTCTGTTCTTGGGCCAGTACCAAGCTGGCTACTCTCTTCTTGAATTTTACTACTTCTCCTTTTATTTTTAAGGAGAAGTTTCCTCTTTACTCTCTGATACTCTTTCTTAATTTCCTTTATTGGCTACAATTCCTCATAGTACCACTAAATACTGGAGGGTCACAAATGTTTTCCTTAAATTTCTTATTGTGCCACATTCTCACTGTAGGCTGTTCTATCTACTTCCTACCACTTAAACATCAAAGTTTTCCATCATTCATATTTTCAGGCCTGATTACTCTTCCAAAATTAAGACCATGACATTGACTGATTATTTTATATTTTCATCTTGGCAAAAAAGTTACCTCAACTTTTACATATGGTGTTATATATTCAAACATGACTCATTTTCTTCCCACGTGAGCATGGAATGCCTCCTCTATTCATCCCTTTCATTGCTGAATGGTACTGCCACCCACACAGTTGTCTGATCTAGACACAGAGGAACCAACCTAGGTTCTGACTCTTCCTTGTAGCCCAAAACCACTTCTTGCCACATCATATGAGCTTCGTTCTTGAGCTCTCTTGAATACATCTTCTCAACTCTCTCTGCCGTTGCCTTCATTTAAATGATTGTTTCTCACCTAGCAGGTGAGAAATGCCTCTCTTCTAGGCATGTGAATGTCATCTGTACCATGAGCTTGCTGTTCCTCTCTCTCCTCTTCCCCGCGTTTCCTCTGCTCCTTCTGTTTGCTTCTACTGCATTTCTGCTCAAGCATTGCCTTCTCTGTAATGCTTGTCCTGATTTATTAAACTCACCATTCCCGTCTCTGTGTTTCTGTATTTCCCCATATTCTAGTGGAACACTCTAATCACCTTCCAGAATAAATACTTATTTACTTCTTCCTCCAAAACCAAGACTGTGAGCTCCCTAAAAGCATGGTTTCTGTTGTTTATTGGTGCTATGCTATGCATCCAGTATTGTCAGCACCTGACACCTGCTTGGCACATATTTTTTAATGAATACAAGAAAGAATGAGTAGCTTAAAATTTCCAAAGAGATTAAACACTTCCTCGTAGCTATCTGCCACCATTTTATTACACTTGTTTAGTTGATAAACTGAAAGAGAATTAGTGAGTCATTGCATGGTGGAAAGAACACTGACTAACCTTGAGGAGAACTAGGCTGGTTCTGGTGATTAGGGATATGACCTTGGGCAAGGAATAGACTCTCTGGGTTTCTGTTTTCTTATCTCTAAAATCGGAAAACAGAATTAGGTGATTTAAAAAGATGTTTCCAACTCTGAAAATATTATAACCTAAAATGCTTTCTTCTAAAACCCTAAACAAGGTGATTCATTGTCTTAGTTCCTTAGTTGAGGTCCCAGAATGGGTGATTAGATTTTCTATGAACCATGTGAAATTGCATTCAAATTCGTGTTGTTGTTGTTGTTATTTGCTATAGAAGAGATTACGAAATGATAAATGATATCTACTTTCTTCTATTCTTTAGTAATAGAGTATTTAAAGTTTTAACTCGTTATATGGCCACTCAGACAAGTGTATTTCCCAGTCTCCCTTGTAGTGGGATGTGACCAAGTGACTAAAGGAATATGAGCAAAAGCGATATGGACGATTTCTTCGTCACCGTGTGCCTGTCCCCCACTTCCTATTCCTCTCTTTTCTCCGTATGGAACATAAATAGGATGATGTTGAACCAGTTTTGGTCAAGAAGGAAAATACCCCAGGAATTGGCAGAATATTAAATCAGAACCTGGGTCCCTGAATGACCTTCTGTGGCTGAAGCTGTGTACCCTTATCGTTCTAGACTTTTCTGTAAAAGAGATTTAAACCTTCTGTCTTGTTTAAGCCAATGTTATTTTAGTGTCTAATAAAGCAATGAGCCAATATTCCACTTAGTACATTTGCACACGTGCATTTTTGGAAAGAGGCCCATAGATTTCATTAAACTTGCAAAAGATTCTGTGGCTCCATATGGTGGATTAAAGATGGCCACAAATTCCTTGAGTGATCCCCCATTGAGAAGTGACTTTATGTCTCTTTCCCATGAACCCAAGTGAATTCTGTGACTGCTTTGACAAACTGAATACAGCGTAAGTAAAGTTGTGCCAGTTTCCAGTCCTAGTCCTAAAGAGAAAGGCAGCTTCCTCTTCCTGTCTCGTAGAAGATTGACTTCTGGAACCTCACTGCCATGCTGTCAGGAATCCCAAAAGGCCATGAAGAAATTGGTGTGGAGAAACTTGAAGACTCCTTCATTATTATTCTCCTTTAAAACTCAGAACAATGCTATGAAGGATATATTAACATCTTTGTTTTGCAGATTAGGAAAATGAAGCACAAAGCATTTAAGCAACTAACTTGTCTAAGGCTACTTACAATTAGGAAGTGGTAGATTTTAGTCTTCAACCCTGGCAGCCTCACTGTAAAGCTTGGAGCTTTACCACTATGTTATGCTACTCAATAGGCTCTAATATATATTAGGAAAAGTTGTAAAAAATTTAACTAGGTTTGTTAATTAACTAATGGGCCTTTAAGCATTACTATGGTAAGCTAGCCTTCATGTGTTTCGTTTCTATTTTGTGGATGTACATTGATACCCATATCAAGATTTAAAATATCTAAAAATATTTTTAAAATATAAAATATTTAAGAGTAGTTTATTGTGCCCTATTGTGATCTAGCCAAGAAAGAACTGAGAAGTGCAACTTTGCACTTCTCCTATTTGCAATTCTGCTAACAATTACCAAAGCTTGATCGCTGTTTTACCCTTTGTTTCCCCAAGTATATGTACTTTAAAGTATCTTGGTATTTGAATCATATTCTGCTGCATGCACCTCATGTTCCATATTTCTTGGATGTGCATGCCTAACATTCACATCCCTAAGTTACCACTGCCTTTTCTGCACAAGAATCCAACTGTTCAATCTCTGCTCATGTGCTTCCTTGAGATTCTGTTGGAACATGCCCAATTAATGCCTGAACATGACCCCTTTGTGTGGATTCATGCACAGTTATATGCACAGCCAATCTGCCAGTCCAGGCCGACAGCGTCACACCAAAGCCTCCATTTCTCAGCAGGAATCCAGCAAACCAGATGTCAAGTGCATATTTCCTGAGTACTTTATGGGCTCCACAGAGAGGCTCTCACAGTATGGTTCAGGCCTCAGTTTAGAGCAACTTGTCAAAATGAATTGTTTCATTTCTATCCCACAAATGCCAGGTTGAGAGGAATTTTTTTAAAGAAAATTCTGCATAACAGTTGAGGCTTTCATGTTCTTAATGAAAATCCCATGGACTTGTGGTTGGGATAAGGTCCTGGGACTAGGGGTGGGAAGTGCGGGAGTCTTACTTCTTGAACAAGGTGGAAAATAGGACAATCAATATTGTCTGCCTCAGCTTATTCAACTACAAGATGAGATAAAAATTACCTCCATGATCTTGGTGACAGCCCCAAAGGTGGCTGGGCAGACTCATAACACATCAGGGTACAACGCAAAGTTTCAAGGAGGAGTTCTCACTCCATAACCCAGAGAAATACAAACATTAGCAGAAGGTCACTAGACAAATTCCCACTTGCTCTCTGGGGTTTTCTGACCCTGTGTGCCCCATTGGACACAAATGTCTGTTTACTTGTTTCATAAATGCACAGTGGAAATTGTTCTCCCTGGATCCCTTGGCATCCACATATTAATCTTTCGTGAAAAAGACACCTTTATTACAGAATGGTTAAGAACTTAGTCTCTTCATAAGACAGAGAAGGGTGAGAACACTGGTTCTGGTACTACTTAGACTTTTTGGGTGAGTCAAAGACTCGATTCACATGTGTGAGGTGGATGGACTGTGTGCATATCATTTAACTTTACTGCCAACTAACCTAGAGACTGTGTGTACTGTGCTTAGCCCAGTGCTTGCCAGAGTCAAAATTCCATATGTATTAGCCGTTGTATGTTGCTAATAATACTATCGATATTGCAATTACAGTAATTATTATTGATTCTGGCCCATTACAGCTCTTTCTTCAAATATGTTTCTCACCTATGTTACAAGATAGAGATTTTCTGATGACATAGAAAGTAGCTACAAATTTTGCTTTCTGAATTAATGATGCCATATTGTAGGTTCCTAGGTCCCTCTCAGCAGAGTTGCAGGTATTTTCCACAGTCATCAACTTTATTTGTTGTTCCTGTTTTTTTCAGTTATCAATTGGTCCTCCATAGCCTGCTTTTTGCACCCTGCTCAGCTGTTGACACTGAGTAACATCCCGTCCAACCTGTACAGACGGCCCCGGACCTACCATGGTTCAACTTATAATTTTTCAACTTATGATGGATTTTTCAGAACATAATCCCATTGTAAGTTGAGGAGCACCTTTATTTTTGAGCCAAGCTTAAGGAACACACTATTTCAGTAGGTTCAGAGCCAGCAGCACTGGCGGGATACTAAGCAATCTGTAGACTGGGCATCTGTGTTTGGGTTATTCTTGGTGCCCACAGAGCTATTGCATTACTGTCTTTCCTTAACCCCAGCAGGTCATCACCTTGGCTTTTTCTGTTTAGGCCCCAGAGATCCTTGCTGTTACTGGAGCCCTGTGTCAAGGTTTATGTTTCTCTGGAACTTCCTTGCCCATCTCCATTCAGGACACAATCCCCACTATCTTATAAACTGATATCCTGGAACTGTATAAAATTCTAGGGGCCCACTTGACCTCAGGCATCATCTACCACCTTCTACACATATCCGCTCTATTCTTCCTTTGAAGCTTTTTTGCAAATTCCTTATCATCTCCAACCTGCTCCTTCATTCAGCTTTTCTTAATTATTATAATCATCATTGATCTTTTGCTTCTTAGTATTTCATTTCCATTGTCTATTTATATTGTATATTTTTCTTTGTGTGTGACTTGTCTCCTTTAAATGTAGAGACCAGTTCTGAGCTTTCCTTGTCCCCTTATCTGTTAATAGAGAGATTGATTAAATTATAGAATAAAGAAAGCTCTTTCTATATTTCAATAGCTAAAATTCTTGGATATTGTCAAAAAATTAATACTTTAGAGAATGTATGTTTTAACTGAAGGTATCCTAACTTTAAAGTCCTAAGACCTTGGTTCAAATGTTAGGCTTTCTCCTATTTCTCTGTTGGACTAGAAATTTAAGCTTCTTGACTCTCAGTTTGCTCGTGTTTAAAATAGAGATAACATATCTGCCTCATTTTTTTTTTCTTGAGGACTTAATTCAATAATTTATGTAAAAATACTTTGGAAGGCACTATGGTATTAGTACAGGGAATCCTTTATTTATAAGAAATAGTGTAAAGATGGATTTCTGTTTTTACCTTTTGATGATTTTATGACCACCATTTTTTGTAATGTAACTAGATAAAATTTAGCTTTGAACAAATGACTACAATTCTAGCATCTGTGTACCTTTTTTGGTCCTCATTTGCAGATGTATTATTGATTTGGAGTTGTTAGCCACTGGTGGTCTTTCAGTTGGGGAGATAGCCATGGCTGTCTTACTCATATGGCTACCTTCAGATCCCACACAGCTAGAGAAAATAAGTGCTTATATAAGACTTCAAACACTGGCATAGGAAAAGGGAAAGTTCCTTTAAAGAGAAAAAAATAAAGATAAATACAATTCATTGGACCTACTTGGATCAGACTGCCACTCCCTTCAGAGTTCAAGTTGAGCCCATATCCCCTATTCCTGGTGGGTGGTCTCTAGGAGGTGGCAGAAAACCTGCACCCTGGTGATTTGGGAGCCTCTCAATGACGTTGTAAACAAAAATGAAAGAGGCTGGATTTGTCTTTGATTTTTCCCTTGAATCAGTTACTTTTTTTTAAAAGCCAATTACTCCTAGTGAATATTTGTCTTCCCTGTATGACCAATTATTTATTTAAATAGTTCTTAAGAAACAGCTCTTCAGAATTCTGCTTGGAAGGATGCTTTGAACATCTAAGGTTCTGCATTCCATTATCAGTCATATGCTGCACATCCCTAATCAGATCCCTTTACAGGGAGCCCTGTAGCTCTCTGCTCAGGCAGTTCTCATAAGAAATGATGAGCTGCTCTCTTGGCAGCCACGGCAGGGTTAGAAGTGTAGTGTGCCACTTAACTGGCTTCTTTTGAGCACGTTGGGTAAAGCCTTTAGTTAACATTATCGCTCAAGTAAAAACGTTATTACCCTCTGCAGAGCTCACAAAGCAGGGGCACTAGGCTGAGAAGCAGAGCTGGTAGGATTTACCTACTGGCATAGTGAGCTATTTGGAGCCAGGACCATGTCATATGCATCATATCACAGTGTCTGGTAGCAGGTACACAGCAAGTGCCTGCTAAGCTAATGATTCCATGGAGTGAGTCCGGCCATGCATATGATATTTAGATCTTGTCTATGGCCCTCTTGCCAACCAAGGGCTTATTCAGCCTATTCTAGAACACCTCACTGACAGGGAACTTCCCAACTCTGGGCGTAGCAAACAGGGCTGAGCCAAGTAAACTGCTAGTTTTTAATCTTCCTATTCTTCCTCTTGCCTCCGTGATTATTAAGATTTTTCCCCACCTCCTCAGTACCTCTCCCACCCTATGAAAGTCTGCTCCCAAGAAAGGTTTTGACAACTCTTCCATTCCAAAGTATAAAAAAGCAATGGCAGCTCAGAATACTACTTCTTCTTGGGGACATTTGTATTTTATCAGAACACAAATCTTTAAATTAAAAAAAAATAATCTCTGTGAATAAAATTTCAGGCTTCCATCAGCGACTGGAAGAAGATTCTTCAATTCCCCTCTTCCAGCTGCCAACGCCTTTTAGGACCCTCAGATCATATTCTGTGTCCCTGTTTAAAGTGTATCTCAGAAAAAGCACAAGCAAGCGTCATAGGGTGCTATGACCTCAAGGTTAGCAGCCTCTCCCTTATTTCATCTCCAGTGTCTTGCATTATCCTCTCTACTTTACCAATGACAAAACATTCTCCAATTTAAGCATAATGATATGTTTTATTTTCCCAATGAGTCTACTTTCCGTGATGTTCAGTTGTCCCATTGCTGAAATGTTTTATTTGAATTTTGATACTTTCCTTCTCCCAAGAAAATGTAAATATTTTGCATTAAAAGAAGTATTTTGTGGACATTCTAATCCGTCCTGACTAAAGTCCCTGAGTTTGAGGGAGCAGCCAGCATTTTTAACTGATAGTGGTCCTTTTTAGAGCCAACCCCAGATCTAGGGCTGGCAATTTGCAGAAGCTCTGAGCAGATTTGTAAACCAGGTCCTGTTGACTCCCCACTCCTCGTGACACCCGCTGCAACCTGGGAAAGGTCTGAATTCATTTTTGTCCCTCCTCACAGACCTGTAGAATGTGCTAACAGAGCAAGAAAATGTTAGAATTAGGGGAAGTATGTGCCTATTGCTCCTGTCCCCACATTGGTCCTAGTAGGCAGGCCTTTCCCTTCAGAACCCACTGGAGGTCTTGCATGAGACATGGAGGGCGTCCTGCTGTTGTGTCCGTGGAGGAAAGTGCTGAATGAATGTATTTTATTCACCGCTAGTTGCTCCCAGCCATGGATAAATACCCAGATAGCAAAGTAGCAGTGGAAACAGCAAAATGAAAGCAGGAAGTTGGCAGCTTGGATATAAAGAACAGAGATTGTTCCAAAGGAGAAAAGACAGGCTGCAGATTATCAGGGCACTTAATGTAGATGAGGGTAACAGCAAGGACAAAGTCACGAATATGAATAGAGGACATGGAGGATCCCTCTGAGCAGAGCATGCCGAGCCTGAGAGCCCCTTCCCACTTGCAGCGGTGAATATTTCAAGGCGAGGGAGGCAAGGAACATATCTCCTTCCCTTGCATAGTGAGTGTCTGGGATCATTAGGACCCAAAGTAGAAAAAAGGAAATAATTTGACAAAATGCCCAGAGGCACCACATGATATAAAGCATGACATTCTTCACATATGTGTAGGCTTGTTTCAAAATGGGCATTGCTTCTGAAAAGGAGAGCTTTCAAAAATGTAGATACAGAGTCAACTTTTAGCTAACTGAGCTAATGAAGTTGCAGGGCATAAGCAGGGAAAGGCACTTTTTTTTAAAGGCAGATAATCAAAAGCATTTATGTATGGTTTTAAGGACTGTGTGCAAGTATGTGTGTGTGTACACAGATTTAGTATTCCATGCATTTCCTGAGTTAATGTAAAAATGTATTTGCTTTTTATGAGTATGCTATAGGGGAGCTGGAGAGCCGTGATATTAGACCTGATTTCCAGTTTCTGTACTGCAGCTGCTTGGCTGTGTAGTCCTGGGGAAGTCAGGTAACATCTCTGAGTGTCACTGACAAAATGCAGGAGTTAGTCTTGATATCTTCTTAAGGTATGTCCCAGCTATAAAACTTAGTGATTTTAATAGAGTGTCCAAGAACATCCCAAGTATATCCTATGACAATGGGGCTGTATACATGTACTGGTGCAGGGTGACAGATGGAAGAGATAAGAAGAGGGTGATAAAAATGACCCAGTGAGGAAGAGCAAGATGAGTGTTTAGGGGCAGAAAAAGTAGATCATTTGAACTCAGAGGCACATGCTGAAGGCAGATTTAATGATTGACGCTGCAGGGGTTCATTCATTCCAAGAATCTCTAGCAAGGGCCTGGGACCCGATGTGAGCTGGGACTCTATTTCTGCCCTCAGGAGCCAGGTGATCCATTTGTCTCCCCTGCAGTAGCGGGTGGTTGTAGGCAGTGTGAACCTCAGTCCTGGCTTTGTCCAATCCCATCCTTGTGGCCTGAACTGCAGTGTGAGGCCAGCACCCTTGTCCTGCTGGGCAATGGTTCCCAGGCAATGGCAGGTCCCTCCAGAGCCCCTTATGCTGGTGTGGCCCAAGTGATGTGGGGGAAAAAAAAAAAAAAAAGGAGGAGGAGGAGGTTCCTAGGAATGAGAGAAAGTGACCAGGTGGGCAGATAATATTGGTAAAGTTACCATTAAAAGAAAGAAAGATTTTTTAAAAGTTGTAACAGATCCAATATTTTCAAGTAGAAAAACTATCTTTTAATATTCCTCTGTATTCATCTTTCCTTACTGCTGTCTACGGCCAAGGCTGAGTCCTGAAGCTCATGGCATTCGTAGCAGCCTAGAGGACAAGACCAGTGCTCCATAAAAGTCTCAAAGCTCACTTTTATATGGCTTTCTCAGGAAAGTGATGATTTTAAAAGACAGATTTTGCAGAGAAATGGAGGCATTTCTAAATGATGAAAATCTACACAAAGACAGAAAACTGGTGGATTTCATTTTAGAGTTTGACCCTGTGTCAAGGACCAAGGGAATCCAGAACAGGATGGGAGCAGGGACGTCCTTCACTGCCCTCTCAGGAACCGGGCAGATGTGGGGGCAGTGGAGAAAGAGGGCCCAGGCGGACTTGCCCTCATCTCCCCTCTCTGAGTTGCCTACTGGTCACAAAGTTTTCCACCTACACCCAAGTGGGGAGGAGACATTTGTCTGTGACTTTGACTAGGTAAGTGGGTTAGAGGGATGTCACAGAGAAGTAGAAACTGACCAGGAGTTCAGGGCTGTGGGGTGGGCCACTTAGCAGGGACAACCCAGTCTCTGAATTCCTTCCACAATACGATGTTTAATGAGCCACAGTGTATTCAGTCGTAAGGAAGTGCCATATTTTATTCAAGAAATTCTCTATTCTTATGCATTAGGGTATTTCCAATTTCTCTACAAAATTACACTTTAAATCAAGAACACCCAGACAGTACTTGGAAACATTTAATTTTCTATCTTTATTATCAGTGCTGTAGAGTTGGGGAGCAAAGGCTCTATGGCCTAGACCAGTGGAACAACAAAAACAAAACAAAACAAAATAGACCTGCTGAATCAGAACATCCGAGGGTAGGAGCTGTGCTCAGGGTCTGTGTGTTTAGTAGGTGCCACAGGTAATCCTGGTGTGCAGCCACCCTAAGAACCTTCTAGTAACTAGGCCACAAAGACATGGTTTTCTATTTATGAATTTAAGAATCAGTTTGTTTCTATGTCTGTTGCCCTTTGGATATAATCTTAGGAAAAGTTCTGAATTCCTCTAAGGATTAAAAAAAAACAAAAAAACAAAAAAAACAAGCTTGCTGATGTTTTCTGTGAATCATGGTTTTTTCCCCATCCTTGTCATGAAGCACACAGTTGGGTTAATGCTCAAAACCAGAAGGATGCTGGCTGGGTATATGAAGTTTTATTCCACAGTCTTTATAGGGAGATGTTGCCCTTCCTGTTATTATCCAAAGAAGCATCTGGGTGGGAGTAGGCATTGCTGCCCAGTCTGGGTTCCACAGAACATTTGCATGCCCAGAAAGACAGTAAAATATTTGAGGGTCAAAATAAATTTGTAAAATGAAGTATATCTTCTCCCATGGAAGGTCATAGTTGGTAACAAAAATGCGTAAGGTGGCGAAAAGTCCGTGAAGGGAGGGAGAATTGTTTAGTTCATTTTGTGACTAAATTAGACCCTTTATTTTAACATTTTGTGAGACATTGGTGTATTACGGAACACCATTTAGGACATGCTAACCTATGACATCCTATGAAGAATGTTTAATAAATAGCCCTCAGGGTATGGTGGAAAGAAAAAGGCATTTTATTAACCCCAGCTATATAAATTTGTTTTAGTATTTCATTCTGATAATACCACAGACAAACTATTTAATTTTTCTGAACCCTAATTTCTTTACTTCTAAAATAGGCACAACGTGAGGACCAAGGGAATGAATATAGCTACAGTCCAGCAAGGTGTCTGTCACAGAGCAGATGCTACATAGATGCTGGTCAAGCTCACACTTGGTTCTGATTTTGCAGTGTTTTCATGATAGTGGCTAAATGTATATCATGTAATCAAGTGTGAGGCCAACCCATTTGCATGCCTTGGCAGGGGTCGGACATGCAGCGTTCACTGATCTGAGCTTGCATTCCTAATACATGAGCCCACCATGCCTCTAAGCTCCTCAAAGTAGACACGGTGCTTCGCTCACCATTAAACCCTAATACAGGGCCACCATGGTCTGTTTGGAGCTGTGTAGTGGGGTTACACTGATCCAAACACTATGACACATAGTAGGAATTTGGCATTTGCTATTCTTTTTTGTTACATTCATGTCTTGCCCACTATAGTTAAATATTTGGGGTTCTCCCCTCTTGGTGAAGATGAAGTTTAGCATCCTGTGCCCTTCTCCATACTCAGAAATAAGAGCAAATGAGGACTGGCTGCAAGAACTTCAAGTTAGACAAGCTGTTCCTGCAGGAGATGAGGGTCCTCCCTTTCCACAATACCGTGGGAACGGCTCCCTTCAACTTGCGTCTACACGTGCAGTCTGCTTCCTGCAGAACACGTCATTTTGAAGTCACATATAGAACGTAAGATTCCTGGGTGCTATGGGAGGACTGTCCTATAAACATAAGGGGTACAGATGCAGAGAGGGAACCTGCCTCACTGATCAGCTCACATGGGTAGGTCACTGCTGGACACTTCACTTTCATTATCTCTTTCAACGTTGACAACAGCTTTGTGAAATAGGTGTTACTGTCTCCCTGTTAGATGACACCAAGGATTTAAGTGAAGTGCCAAGTACATTGTGCAGATGTGTCTCCCGTAAAATAGAGCCAAAGCTTTTTTCCTCTCCAGAGGAAGAAATAGGCTCAGATCCATTTAGAAGCTTTCCCAAGGTCATAGAGTAAAGCAGTGGCCAAACCAGAATTTGAACCAAGTATCCCGACTCAAAGATCTATGCAGTTTCTGCTCTAATATGCGGCCTTGCAGAATAGACATTGAAAAGGGGCTTTGTTTGCTGTGTATAATGCTACTTCCCACCCCCCGCCTTTTTTTTTTTAACTTTTTGCAACTGTGAAATAGAAGTATAGAAAAATGAAATAATCACAAATATATCTTAATGATTTATTGTACAGCTAATACTGTGAAACCTCCACTCTCGTCCCGAATGAGAGCAATTCCCAACAGAAATCTTCCTCTTGACATCCCCAGGCCCACCCAGAGAAGGAGTAACCACTCCTTACTGGGTAATCACCCTTGATTTTCTTTATAGTGGTGTATTTCTCCAGTCATCATCGTTTAGTTTTGCCTGCTTTAGGAGCCTTATATCAATGGATCATATAGAAGCTACTGTTCTGTGTTTCATTTCTTTCCATCAACAATTTGCTTATGAGCTTCAGCCAAGGTATTACTTTCATTCATCCCATTTCTTTAATGTAGGTGACCAGTCATCCCAGTTTCCCTAGAACCACCCTGTTCATTTACCCATTCACCTTCTGAAGGACATCTTGATTGCCTCTAAGGTTTTGCAATTATGAATAAAGCTTCTACAAACATAATGTGTAGGTTTTTGTTGTAGACATAAGTTTTCAACTCCTTTGGTAAGTACCAAGGAGTGCAATTGTTGGATCATATACTAAAAATATGCTTAGTTTTCTTAAAAACTGCCAAACTGTCTTCCAAAGTGGCTGTATAATTTTGCATTCCCACCAGCAATGAATGAAAGTTCCTATTGCACTATATCCTTGCCAGAATTCTGTGTGTCAGTGTTCTGGATTTTGGCTGTTCTAATAGGTGTACAGTGGTATTTCATTGTTGTTTTAATTTGCATTTCCCTGATGACATGTGATGCTAAGCCTCTTTTCCTATACTTGTTTTCCATCTGTACATCTTCTTTGGTGAGGTGTCTGTTACAGTTTTTGGCCCATTTTTTAATCGAGTTGTTTGCATTCTTATTGTTGAGTTTTACATGCTCTTTGTGTATCTTGGGTAGCAGTCCTTTATATTTACAATATTTTCAATATTTACAAATATTTTCTCCTATCTGTGGCTTGTATTCTTATTCTCCTGACATTGTCTTTTACAGAGCAGAAATTTTTTTAGTTAATCAGTCCAGCTTTGGAGCAATAGATAATATAATATAGCCTAGGTGTGTGGTATGCTATACCATCTAGGTTTGTGTAAGTTCAGTCTATCATGTTCACACAATGACAAAATTGCCTAAGGATACATTTCTTAGACACATCCCTGTTATTAAGTGATGCATGCCTGTATGTACGCACACACATATATACATGTATATGCAAATATAGTTGAACACATTGTCGTTATTATTATGGTCATTAAATATGAAATGTCCGATTCCCTTCAGTACTAAGTTTGACAGTTGATCTCTCTGACATATCATTTTGACACTTCTTGTTTTCCTTTTATTTTAAAGGTACATCCTTATTCTTTCAAATACACAGTTTGGCTTGTGATTATCTTTCAAAGTTTTTTTAAGAGCAATTTTTTTGGAACCATGGGTAAGTCAAAAATTCCTGTTATTTTCAAATATGGGTTCCGTTGTGGAACCACTGCTGCACAGACAGCCTGAAGTATCAACAAAGTGTTTGAGAAGGATGTGGCTAATGAACGCACAGTACGTTGATGGTTTGAGAAGTTCTGTTCTTGTGATTTTAATCTTGAAAATGAGCTATGTGGGTGCCCTGAGATGAGGGTGGTTAATGATGAGCAGAAAGCTGTAGTGGAAGTGAATCCATCTCAACCTACACGTGAATTAGCAGCAAGGTTTGACGTTACTATTCCAACAATATTGGACCATTTGAAACAAATAGGCAAGGTAAAGAAGCTGGACAGATGGGATCCTCATGAATTAACCAAGTATCAGAAGAGAAATCCTCTTGAAGCTTGCCATTCTTTGCTGTCATGACATAAAGGTGAACCATTTCTATACTGTATTGTTACATGTGATCATGTGATGAAAAATGGATTCTTGTTGACAATAGCATGCATTAGGCACAATGGTTGGATAAAGATGAAGTGCCAAAACACAGTGCGAAACTGAATATTCATCAAAAAAAAAAAAGCTAATGGTGTCTGTTTGGTGGTCCAAGGCTGGTATTATCCACTACGGCTTTATGAAACCTGGTCAATCAATTACAGCGATGTCTACTGCAACCAATTAGATGAAATGATGAAGATGCTTGTGATTAAGCAGCTGAGATTGGTCAACAGAGACATGCTATCCTCTTTCAGGACAACGCTCGACCACATGTTGCACAAACAATGCTGCTCAGACTCAGAGGCTGGACTAGGAAACTCTTCCTCATCCCCGGTATTCACCAGACCTTACATCAACTGACTACCACTTCTTCCAGGCTTTGGACCACTTCTTGCAAGGAAAAATATTCCGTTCTCAAACAAGCTGTGGAAAACGCCCTTTGCAATTTCATTGCCACTCACTCTCCTGGCTTCTTTGGTGCTGGCATAAACAAGCTACCAGTAAGATGGCAAAACTATGTCTATAGTTTAGGCGCATACTTTGATTAATTGTACTGCTTCTTGTTTGAGATATAATAGATTAAACTTTTGCTTTGAAATCAGATATTTCATATTTAATGACCTATTATTTTTGAACAAACTGTTGTCTGTTAGATCAATTAAGAACAAGAAAAAGAAAAGTTTTTATTTTACCTTCACTTCTTCATTCTCTGATGTTCTTCCTTTCTTTATTAGATCTGACTTTCTCTTTTATATCACCTTCATTCTCTTTGAAGAATTTCTTTTAACATTTCTTGAAAGGCAGGTCTACCAGTAACAAATCTGCTCAACTTTTGTTTGCCTGAGAAAATCTTTATTTCTCCTTCATTTTAAAGTGTAATTTCAAATTTAGGATACAGAATTCTAGGTTGATGGGTTTTCTCTTCACACTTTAAATACTTCAGTCCACTGTTGTCTTGCCTGTGTGGTTTCGGAGAAGTCAAATGTAATTAAATTACAGTGGTTTTGATCTTTAGCCTTTCTTTGCAATTCTTTCTTAAAATTTCCATCTCTCTGCTCGCATTATCCTCCTGTTCTTTCATGTTGTTTACTTTTTCCATTTAAGTCCTTAGCATATGAATCATAACTTTTAAAAAAATATCCTGGTTTGATAGTTCTAACATTCTTGCCAATGCTGACTCTTGTTTGGATGCTTGTTTAGGCTGTTCTACTGAAAATTTCTATTTTTTGGTATGTCTTGTAAGTTTTTGTTGAAAAACAGACATGCAAAGCTTGGTAAAAGAAATTGTGGCAAATAAGCCTTCAATAATGTAATGGCAAGGTGGGTATATGGGGGTGGGGTTTACAGTCCTATGATTAGGTCTCAGACTTTTAATGAGCCTGTACCTCTGGTCTGTGATCTTCACAAGTTCTCAGTCCTTTCCCCTCCTTAGGGGGCACAGGATGGTTAGAGGGGGCTGGAATTGGGCATTTCCCTTCCTCCCAGTGGGTTTGGCTCTAATAAAACCTAAGAAGGTTTGGTTCTGGTTAGACAGTCTCTGCTGAGGTCAGACTTGTTAAGAACAGGACGCTGTGGGGATTTCACAATGGCTCCTTTCCCCTTCTCCTGCCAGAATGGTGAGAAGCTTGTTCTCTAATAATTCTTTAGCAGAACTTGGTAGAACCTCGGGAGACAAAACTCACAAAAGTGTGGACCACCCCCATGACAGAGTCCTCTGGAGTTTTTAATTCTCAGACTCGTGCTCACTGAGCCTCCAGCAATTAATCAATGAATTTCTCTATCCTGGCACTGGTTCCAGTTTGTGATTTCTGCTCTGGTTACGTTGTGATTCTCTGTATTCACCTGATTGTTTCTCCGATTTGGGGACCGTGGTTTGTTCTGTGACATCATTTCTCTGACTGATCTAAGAAGAGCTGTTGATTTTTCAGTTTGATCTGCTTTTCACCTGTTAGGATGGAGTGGCACCTTCTAAGCTCCTTATGGTATATCAGAAAACCTGCACAATTGTGTTTTAGTGCTGAAAGTTCTATGTTCCTGGAGGTTCCTTAACCTTGAGCACAATAAGATGGTTAGTCACCTGATGAATATTCCAAAATTTATTTATTCATTTTGATTTAACATAGTACTGAAGTCCTTGACAAAGCAATTAGGTAAGAGAAAGAAATAAAAGGCATCTAAATTGGAAAAGAGGAAGTCAAATTGTCTCTCATTGCAGATGACATGATCATATATAGAAAAATACCTAAAGACTATACCAAAAAACTCTTACAACTGATAAGTGGATTTAGTAAAGTTGTAGGATACAAAATCAACATAAAAAATCAGTAGGATTTTTACACACCAGTAATAACTAGCTGGAAAAGAGATTACGAAAACACTCCCATTTACAGTAGCTATAAAAAATAAAATAAACTACCCAGGAATAAATTTAACCAAGGATGTGAAAGACCTCTACAATGAAAACTACCAAACACTGATGAAAAAATTGAAGAGGACAAAAACAGATAGAAAGGCATCCTATGCTCATGGATTGAAAGAATTCATATTATTAAAATGATAGTACTACCTAAAGCAATTCACAGATTCAATGCAATCCCTGTCAATAAAAAATACTGCTTTCTATTTTTCAATGAAATAGAAGAAACAATCCTAAAATTTATGTGAGACTACAAAAGGCTCTGAATAGCCAAAGCAATCTTGAGCAAAAAGAATAAAGCTGGAGGCATCACACAACCTAACTTCAAAATATACTACAAAACTATAGTAACCAAAACAGCATGGTATTGGTATAAAAAGAGACACATGGACCAATGGAACAGTATAGAAAACCCAGAAGTAAATCCATGTATTTATAGCCAAATAATTTTCAACAAAGGTGCTAAGAACATACAATGGAGAAAGGATATCCTCTTTAATAAATGGTGCTGTGAGAACTGGATATCCATATGAAGAAGAATGAAACTAGACCTCTATCTCTCACCACATGCAAGCATCAACTCAACATGGATTAGAGACTTAAACATAAGATTTCAAACTATTTCTCTGTTTCAATGATTGTGGTCTTTGTTTGTTTTTCCATGTTTTGTGCTATTATGAATAACACTTCTGGAGCATTTATGTACCATCTCTTAATGGACATTTTCAACCATTTATGTTAGTTATATACACAAGAATAGAATTTCTGGGTCATAGGATATGCATGTTTTCAAATCAGTAGATAGTGCCAAACAATTTTCCTAAGTTGTAGTACCAATTTACACTTTTGTTGCCAGTGTTTGTGAGTCAGTCACTCTTCAGCCTTGTTGCACTTGGTATCATCAGCCTTTAATTCTAACATGCTGGTTGGTGTATGGTGGAATCTCATTGTAATTGTACCATTGGCTTCTTTTTAACACTGTGGACTAGGATACTGTTGGCACCCAGGTAGACTCACTGTGTAGTTACCTTGCTAGTCAGGTTTAAGCAGTTTGGACTCTAATATACATTGCTTCGGGGATGTCAGCACTGTCATTGTGCCTGAGGGAGCCTTACTTCCCTTAAACTTACTCACAGAAGTGAGGATGTGATTAAGTAGAGTGGCTCTTAGCAACAAGTGGGGATGTTGTCAAGTTCAGAGGCATCCCTAGCTTGAGTGATCCAATTGCACTCCTCCATCCCAGTGCTCACCATAATCATCAGGGATTTTGGAATGTTACATGCACAATGTCAGCCTCTACTGTTTCTCTCTAGTGCTCGCTTTGGCAGCACATATACTGTTTCTCTCTATAACCTTGGCAAAAGCACAGCATAAATCTACCCACTATTCTCTTCCTCTGTGGCATCCCATCAGTAACGTTGTCACGGGCACGTGCCTACCCTGTTCTACCTGTCCAACGGTGATGAGAAATACATTGCAAACTTCTATCCAAACTGACCAAGCTTATGATTAAACTAGAATATGTTGGACATTCTTTCTCCTGGCTGTAGTAACATCATCAGGAGGCTGTCAAACCAGACATCATTGAGGCAGGAGTGTTGCCCACCTTCTTGAACACCTGCTCCTGGGACACCAGCAAGATGCCTCCTGGACAATAAGGATTGTGAAGGCAAGGCCCTGCCAGGACATTCAGTAACTGACCTCTATGGCATGCCATCTATGTGGTGGCCTTGATAAAAAATAAGAGAGGCTATAAGGTTTGGAACAAAGCCATATAAGTAGTGGTTGTCAAAGACTCATTCAAAGTCAAGGGCAAAGCAGCTTATTCGAGGTCCGTAAAAATTCTTTTCTCTCTGGGTGCCATGACTCCCCAGACTCTGGATTGAACTTGTCCCTTCTTTTTGACTCCTCCTTAACCTGATCTGAACAGATCAACTTCTTTTTCTATTTGTTTTTGTACTTCCTGGCTGGTTCGACCAACTAATGATGCAAGGGCTGGCTCTGTTCTCTCCCAGGCTTTGGCTTAGCCATGTCTGCCTTCCCAGACCTTCATCTCTGGTTCCAGGCAGGCAACTAGGTGCGGAGTCTTAGTGACTCCCATTGCCTGATAATTGGGTCTGTTGTTTGTGACTCCTTGTCAAATATTGAGACTGACTCGCCCTGCCCTTGTGGTACGGGAAATGATCTTGGTTCTCATCCTTCCCAGAAGATAAGGTATGGATAAAGGTGTATGTCCAGAGGCCCATCCCGACGGGACACATCGCTTTCAGGTCCTCAGGGCTCATAAATACTCTGTATACATTAGTGCTTAAGCACATTCACAAACTAGGTTTTAGAAGAACTAAAGGGTGAGCAGAATCCCAGGACTTCCTGGGAAAGAAACAACTTCCTCCACTGTTGCCCACACAGCCAGATTCAAATGCTGTTTACAATTTTATAATGGTATACAGAATCACACAACAGAAAAGTGCCAGGAAGGGCTGCCGGTTAAGATAGACATTTGAAAAGTGAAACATTTGTTTGAAAGACTTCAGGCTCTTTTTCCTTCAAATCCTTTCCTGTGCTTAATATCCAGAAAGTTGAAAGAAAAATACATTTTTGTCAATTTTTCAAGTGCTTTGCATATCCCACCATCGTCGCCCTCCACAGCCTCAGCGCAAGACAGCAGCTCTGAGACGGGACCTGCCTTCTCCCCTCCTGAACACTTTTGCTCGATGCTCTGAAGACACAGCCTCAGGGTCATCCCAGGCCACTCTGTAGCTTGGAGCGGAGGTCTACACACAGTGGATTTGGCTGTCTCCCTGTAGCACCAGCTGGTTGTCTATGGTAGGAAAGAATTGAAAGAGTATTTTACACCATGGAAATTGTCTTCCAGGCCCAGATGGACCGTTGCTGTTCTAGCTTTGACAGGCCAGGATAGATATATTCAGAAAGCCTTCCAGCTATTTAGTAACTCTTCCAAAACACTGTCAGCACCCATGCTAGGATGCAGGGAGTGGGAAGGAAGTCTAAGGAGGAAACTAAGCCTAGTTAGTATATATTTGCATAATTATCTTTCAGTGAATGGATGTGTGACTGGGGGCAGGGCGGAGGTCTGCACGGACACTGAAAGCCAGAAAGGAATTGAGCCTCCCTGGGCCAGCACCTCTGGACCCCTTCATGCAAACTCGTGTGCATTTTAAATGTCAGGTTACAAGGAGAAAAACTCCTTCAAATCAGCTCACCTGGGAGCTAAAGAGCTAAGTTTAGGTCCTAGGCTCTTGGGTCTGCCTCCTGTTCCTTCAAGGGCAGAGGTCAACCTGGGGCCACCTCTACATTCAGCCTCTCCTGGAGGGTGGGGAAGAAGGAGAGGGGATGGCAGCAAGATCTCTCTGGTCATGGTCACCTAGCTGGGGTGAAAGATGCTGTGCAATAGCAAGTATTTTTAAAACGAGATTATAAAGATACTATAGAATTCATGGCAGCAGCACCCTGCATTTAAATATAGCTTTGCTGTTAGCAAAATGATGTGGTTATGAGCTGACTATTAATATACCTGTTTGCTTAAGACAGACAGAGGGAGGTAGAGAGGGAGAGAGGGGGAGGGTGGGGGAGAAAGAGAGAGAGCACGAGCTCTAGAGAGCGTGAGAGAGAGAGAGAGCATGCTTCACCTGAGTTATGAAAGCTCATTTATTTTTAAGCTAAGTATGCCCTTTTTTGGACTAGGCTTTACTTTTTTGCTTTGAAATTTCTCTAATTAGAGCTTCCAAGAATTGTAAAACATATCAGTGAGCAAGGGCGGAAGTCAAGGTGGAAATGGCAGCCTGGGCTGTCTGGTCTGTTGACAATCCTTGACCCTCGTGAAGTACTTTGCTAAGCTGCAGAAATCCTAAAAAGCCAAATATTTCCCCCATCCATAGCATCATAAATTTTAACTAAAATTTCTTCAAGCTGCCTAGAGCCACACATTTGAAAGAAAGTGCAATTCTTGATATGAAATTGAGTCCTAATGCCTTTCATAAGAAAACCTTGAGAAGTTTTTATTTTCCTTTTATTTTTTGATTTTGTTTTGTTTTGAATTAGTATGTAGGACAAGGAGTTAAACTCTGGTTTCATGATAATTTATACTTTAAAAATTACTCAAGGTATTTTTTTTTTTTTTTTTGGTGTTGTAAAATTTTTATTAAGCATGTTCAACAAGTCATTGCTCTTTTTAGGTGGGAATTACCAATTGTGTTTTGATGGATGGGTAATTAATCATTGGGCTGTTCCTTGCCTTACATAGCTATATTAATGTCCCTGTGATGGTTGATTATAAACAGGCTTAAAATAAAACTCCTTAAAAGAACAGTTTTGGAAAGGAGTGGGTTCTCTCAGGTAAGGCAGCTGACTTATGCTCTGTGGGATAAATGACTCCACATTTTAAGTGAAACACCAGACTACTTGGCTATTAGCCAGTTTCATGTAAATAGAAGAAAAAAAAATGCTCTCTTCCTGTGGCTGTATTTCCATCACTTTCCTCATTCAAATAGGCCAACATGGTTTAGATTTTGCCCAAGATATTCATTAGAGAAAAAAGAAAAATACAAATGTTATATTTTCCATTGAAACCAAAATTAGGCAACTTAATTGGGCTGGCTTTGAAGAACCACAACTGCCTAAAATTTTCTTTTTTGTTTTAAGTCAACATTGCTCTGACTAATACAGATGAAATCAGAATGTTCATAAGGAAAAATACAAGTTTCTCCTAAATAATCAATCCAAAATGAAGTCTTTCCTTGTCATTACAGTTATGAATCACAGGGGTACACTTTAAACTAGCTGTTTCAGTCAATTTGAATCATTTCTCCTCATCCTAATCAGTGTATATTTACTGAGCACACACTGTGTGGGAGGGACAGTGGGCACACAAAGATGTCTGCATATGAGCACTGCCTCCAAGGGGAGTGTGATCACTCAGGCACTGAATGTGCCCCAACAGAAAGCCATTCCTTACAGCGTTTGATATTTTGTAAGACTTTTCCATAAAATGTTTCCCCTCAAATCAGTTGCTTGAAATTAAATGTATCGCCTGAAATGAAATTTCTGAATGCAGGAATTTCTGAAAGGTATAAATTCCCTGAAATTTCCATATGTGTAAATTTCCAGTAGACCGTTTGCCTATGCTAGTTTTGGAACTCCTTAGGCTAAATGTCTCGTTGATTTGCACTATTCCTGTGGAATTTCCTATGAGTTACACTACATGCTGTAGTAAGAAAGGTCCAAAAAGACTCTCATCTGTCTTAATAATTTCCTATAAAATGCACATGCAAAGTGTATATATTTGTGTGTGAGATATATAGAACTTCTGTTAAGACTTGCTGGTCATTTGTTGGTAACTCAGTACAGAAAACGCCAACATTCATGTTTAAAAAAATACTACCCTCTGAGAAAGTTGCTCAATATTTGAAGATGCAGCTCTCTTCTCCAATCCAAGAGGGTGTGATTTTAATTTTTCATTTTATGCCCCTTTTCTTCCTTCCTGTATTCATGGTTATTTTAACTTCAAGTTCATCAAAAGTATTGGACGTATTTTTCATGGTGGCCATGTTTTTTATGAAGTATTTTGTAGATAAAAATGGCAAAAATATATGGCTGAACAAAGACCTCCTTATATTTGGTTTTGACTTAAGTTCCAGTTATGTTAATTACTGGAACAGAATTGGGATTTCCTTTTCTCATTATTAAAGCATACAACTCTGGTCATAATGGGTTACATTATCCACCAATTATCCACCACAAGGACACTGATTCCCCAGTTGCTTAAAGCCTTGGTCAGACCTCATTAGTCTCTTGTGAATGGCTCTGAGCAGACCTGCAGAGAGGGAGATATTGTGGAAATGCTTGCCAGAGTGCTGGACCTGCACCCCAAAGGAGGGAAGGAAGGATGCCATTCCATGTATTTAAAAAAGGAAAAGAAATAGAAGAATTGCATTGTTATCACAATGTTCCCAAGCACCAGAGTCTTATTATGATAATCCATTTTTTTCTCGATCTGCATTTAAAATTTCACCTGACAAACCCTTTATGCTTTCTTTCACTTCAATTTTAAGTTAAAACAGAATCTGGCCAATGTCCATCAACCAGAAAGAGACAAGCTGGGAAAATGAATGTACTCCCAAAGAAAGAGATGCTGCAGCATTGCATGTTAGGAGGTAAACCGGGGCAGCAGAATTCCAGCGGTTTTCAGAGAACTAGCCTCACGACTCCAGTAAAGCAGATCCACAGATATTTATTGAGCAGTCAGTATGTGTCAGAACCTGAAGATATAGCCAGAATGTTTGTAAAACAGATGGAGTACCTTGGACAGCCTAAGACGCACATATCTTCCCAACTCTGTGCTCAGTCACATGATAGCCTGAAATCAACCACTGGTGGGTGGATTTACATCATGGAATTCAGCAAATGCTGTAAGTCAGGTTTTTTTTTTTTTTTTTTTCTTCTCTTCGGAGAGCTGTTTGTTTAGCATTTACCAGCACACCACTACATGTATTCTCCTGGGGGAGAGGAGAGACAAATAATAAACAATAAATACGTGATAGGTCAGGTGGTGATTGTCCTCTGAAGAAAAATAAAACATGGCAGAGGATAGACAGAATGATGGATTGAAATGCCTGAAACATTGTGCTTTCTCTTCGTTTCTTTCTTTCA
This sequence comes from Indri indri, assembly GCA_004363605.1. Classification (NCBI taxonomy): domain Eukaryota; kingdom Metazoa; phylum Chordata; class Mammalia; order Primates; family Indriidae; genus Indri; species Indri indri. Next base: position 127,708 of record RJWJ010000925.1, read on the forward strand.
TTTTTGTTTTAGTAGATACAATTTAAGGCAACACGGTTTGACTGAAAGAGGCCTGGAGTGGGGGGGACAGGAGGCCTAGGAGCTAGCCCCTATACCTCTGTGATTGTCTGCAAGTCACTCAACCTTCATGAGCCTCAGTTTCCTCATTTATAACATAGCTGGATTGAACCAAATGTTCCCTAAGATTGCTCTCTGCTCTGTGATTCTCTCCTGATTTTTAAAACTAAATGATTAAATGGAATTTCTCCAGCTAGGCCAAAAAGAGACTCCTCTAAGGCCAGAAACAAATGCTTAGAAAAAATAATAATCATTACCAGATTCACTATAGGCCTCTGTACATCTAATGGTACTTATGGAAGAACAGCATCTCGGGATCCAGAGGAATCACCTGGATTACTCATCATAAAATTGGTATTAGCTGATCAACACTTACGTGCACATATGGTAATAACATTCATCAGTTGTCGGGCAGGTTGGGGGAGAAGAGGGGAGGGGTATATACACACCTAATGGGTGTGGTACGCACCGTCTGGGGGATGGACATGCTGGAAGCTCCGACTTGGGCAGGGCAAAGGCAATATATGTAACCAAAATGTTCTAACCTCATAATATGCTGAAATAAAAAATAAATTAATTGTATATATATATATATATTTTTTTAAAAAGGTCATGGACATCGTGAAAGTATTATCTAGAATGCTTTTACAGAAAGGCCTGTGTGTGTGCTTACAGCAGGAAAATGGATCCACCTAAAACCTATTTTTTAAACACGATGAGGACCCTGGTGAGGAATAAAGCAAGACCCTAGATATGCCAGAGTTTTCATGTGACCCTTACGTCCTGGTGCCTCTGCTTCTCCTCCTGACATCGCACCGCTCTCCTACTGCTCTCATGCACCAGATGGTGGTGACAACAGTGGCCAACAAACGGACCAAGGATCAGCTTGCACAGTGCCTGAGACACATCTCCCTCCTGCTCTGGGTGAGGTGGCTGGAGAGAGCAGCCTGCTGGAAGGGATATAGTGGAGAGAGCTTGGAACCTGAACATCAATCCCAAGTTCAAGTTCCCTTTCTGCTGCTGACTAGTTATGACCCATTAGGCAAATCCTTGAAGTCTTCTGAGCCTTGGCTTTCGTCTTTACTTTTTCTCGTCTATAAAGTGGGAAGAAGACCCACTATGACCCATAGCTGCTCTCTGGATTAAATGGGGACAACATACCCGATGCTGTTTTGCAAACTGCATAATAATTATTATAAAGTATTATTACAATGACAGTCTTCCTAATTACTAGAATACTCTTTCTTGATAGGAGTTTCACATTCTGGCCACAGATACATTTGGTGCCACTTAGATCAAGTTCTAAAAGGAAACTGCATGGCCAGATTTTTATGAGAGAAAAATGTTATAATCATCTTCTTACAGGGAGCTGCAGAGAGAGGAAGCAGAATCAGATTCACTGGGCTCAATGTAACCCTGATGGGATATTTCAAAGCTAAAACGATTTTAGGTTAGATACTGAACCACAAACAATGTCCAATGAGGAAAATAAGCCTTGTAAATGTCTGGATGTATCAGTGCTTTTCTTTATAACTTTGGAGAGCTCTTCTTGCTGAAAAAAGTGAAAGGGCAATAAAAGGAGACATGAATATGAAAACTGCCTTCATTCTCATCTTGATTTTTTTCTTTTTGCCCGGCAGCTTCATATCTCTGTGTCCTGTCCTCTTCAGCATCACCAAAGCCTCCATGTGACTTTAAATTTCAAAGCTACAGGTGGTCCACAAGTGCCATACTTCAAAGACAGCTTTGATTAAATGAAACAATATTTGTGTAATATAGAACCTGGACCTTTGAACTTCTCCTGTTCAATTCATTGTACAAAGGTTCAATTAGGAGAGATCAGAAGGCATTGTTTCCATCTGTCACTCAAGTTTGTCTTTTCAAATATCTTTTATATCAGCCCAGGAACAACAATTTATGTTGAGGATGTAATAATCATAATTCAAAAGCCACTTTCAGAAAAGGCAATGTCCTGTGCTAGGCAGTGTGGTGTGGGCCCACGTAAGCACCATTGGAAGTGAAATTCTAAGCCTTGGCAGGCTTGTGATTCCTCGGCATGTTACGACTTGCCTTACTATTGATAACTTGCGCTGACTGCCAACAAAAAAATCTAGCCCAAGAGGCCTCGCGTTTGGTGAGCCTTTGTATCAGTGACTGGAGCATATTTCACTTCTGAATCTTGTGGTTTTGCCTTCAGTGAAAGAAAAACTGATCCTAACAGTTTTAAACTTGTTAATTCAAGCCATATGTCAGAAAGCCAGTCTCCATATGGTGCCATACCACCTTATATTTACAGGGGGCTGCTTTTCAAAACATTATTCTAAAAGCTATATTTGCCCCAAAGTTAATATGTGGCATCCTGTGCTATTGAGTACTGTTTTTAAAATATCTCAGGCTTCGGAATCACATGCTGATACAACAGAAATATACTGATTATTAAAAACTAATTAGTGCCTGTTTTGTTGGCAAAAATGTGCTAATCAAGTCCTTGAGCAGGGATGTATGCTGAAAAGGAGAACGCCTTGCCAATCCTCTGTCGCCAAATATGGCAAAAATAAAAGAGGAAACAGAGAAAGGAAAATCATAACCTTGTTGATTATAAATAAGACTCGGATGTTTCGGTGCAAAGTGCCCACAACAGAAGTACAGTTGCAACTAAGAGATATGATCTCTTTCTGTCCTCAGCTTTGAGGAAAAAGCAGAAGTAAAGCAAAGACTCAAACATCATAAAAAATCCGCCCCCTAGCACGGACCTTCAATCCGTGCCCGTGCTTTTATACTGGGGTCTCTCGCCGGCAATCCTATTGACCCAAGACATTAGGGAAGATTCTCCTATTGAATGTCGAGTTCACTTTCCCAAACACCTACAAGGAGACTACAGATGGATTAGAGCATAATTATCTTCAAACAGCTTTGTTTGATCTGCAGAGTCCAAGCAAGCATGGTTTTGATTTGAGAGACGAGCTTTTGAACGCAGTTGGCACTGTATAGACGGTCGGTGCGTGTTAAACATATCATTTCTTTCTTTTTCTGCCTGGAAAAAAAAAAGTGTTTTCCTTGTGTCTGGTTCCTGGTGGGCATTTATATCTCCTTTCTTACTTTAGAGACTCTTGCAAAGTTCACTGGCAAGATTCTCATACGTGGAGGACAGCCTGCTCTGTGCAGTGGCTCTCCTTGCTAGCTTTAATTCACTTCACGATGGAATCAATTTTTGTCTTTTTGTTTGTATTTCACACATTTCCGCCCTGTTCCTCCATATCCTTTCTCTTGTGTAACTACTTGCATTCCTAGATTATCCTTCTTCCTCCTTCCCTCTTCCTTCCCCCGCCCCTCCTCCTTCTCCTCTTCTTCTGGACAAATAAAAAAAAAAAAATAGCATGAGATTTTTCTTTGAAACTTATGAAATGATTCCAAGGGATTTTCTAAATCATAAACAACATATTGGCTATAAATACAACAATGCAGTTAAATTTTTTTATGACAATATAAAGCTTGTTACACACATAGATCCCAAGTCATAAGCATTTAAATCAAAAAACAAATAATTGGAGAGTCCACCTTCCTCCTTAAGCCTCAAAAAAATAAGTAGACCGATATCTCAACTTTAAAAGCAGGACAGGTCTGTGGTAGGAAGAGAAATGATGGGTGCATTCGAGACAATGACAAGTGTCATGACTTAGTAACTTTTACAGTCCCCGTGATACCCTTGCTCCTAAGAACAAAACTCAGCAGTCTTCTGAAATTTAAAACATGTACATGTGAATGAACTGGCTCAAGAACTGAGGAAAAAATAATCCATTCACAAACTTCCTAGTTAGTTTGAGCTCCCGACCAATCAAGCAATCACAGCTCACAATCCCCTTTGCTACCGCGCTCTGGAGTGAGAAGGTGCTTTGTCTCTCAGGCTGTATGCGTGTCAGGGGCCAGGAACTCAGCCCAGCCTCTCAGTTCAGCACTGAAGAGAAGGATTAAAGCTTTCTTTGGACTATTAAGTAAAACTCAACCCAAATAACTCACTACATGATACAGTGGCTTGTTATTTGCAGCTGACCTTTAGTTAAGACTGAGAAATAATAAATAACCCTCTGTGATTTCGGATGGCAGATTAACCTGATCATTTTCTTAGTCAAGGAAAGATGCTCTTTCTGATCATAGCTCACTCAAATTTCTCCTTGGGATAGGGAATGAAGGTAAATGTGTTTGCAAGTTAGGCCAGTTTCCTTAGTAGTAACATTGCTTACTCGTTAACTCATTACCAAGATAGAAAACTATCTCATAAAAGGGCACACACACACACAAGCACACACGCACACACGCAATCTTAAACTCTTTAGTTTTCTTTTGTTTGGTTTTGTTTTTCCCTCCTGCTTAGGTCTCGCACTATTATTGACGTTCTGCCATGCCTTAAAGGCTGCTAGTGAAACGTGTAGACTGCTACCCCACCCCTTTATTTTGATATTATAAGAAAATTCTGGCTCTGAATATAACATATACTTTCTAAATCACAAGAGACACTTTATGATTGATGCCCAGAATAAATAGCACATGAAATTCTGTGAAGCTGAGGGCTGGGGAGTTAAGAAAACAAATCAGTTTTGTTCTTCAAAGAATGAGATGTTTTTGCATAGTTTAAGAATAAAAACATATTACCCTAATTGAGCCCAGTAATGGTGAATTCTTGGTATGCCGCTGTCAGGAAACATCTGGCACCGCCACTGAGTATTCGTGCAAGAACTACCTGAGTGCAGTCTAGTGTTTAAAATCCAAGCCCGCACTATTCTTAGCTCAACTCCTGTGGAACTTTATGCAGAAGAAGGCAGACAATGAAATTTCTAAAGGAGCCAACTGCTGGACAGTTACTAAATTATCTTCTAACAAGCTGAGTCACTCCGGACATATTAGGTTTACTGACCATCAGCAGTGATGCCATGAGATAAATTACACATCTTGGGCTGCCACCCAGGCTGCAGCTTCTGATAAATTATTAATGTCACAAATCAAAACAATTAAATTATGAATAGCATTGTTTTAAACCCAGGCAATTTAAAATATTCTCCACTTTTCTTAATGTTTTCCTCTGATGTTACCATTTTAGTTGTTTACAATAAGGGTAGTAAAGCACTAATCAAATCTTTAAAACATTAAATAAGTAATTGTGTCTTATTGATGCATATGACAATTAAATGCAATGTAACAGTGGAATTTCTCCAACATTTAAATGAAGTTGTCTTTTAGGAATTTATTATTTCATTATCTATAAATGAGTACATTTACACATTGTCATTGCCATCTAGGGTTTTGTTTTGAAAACTATATTGTTGCAGTTCGTGGCCTTTTGAAATAATTGTGCAACACTGATGACATTGAAGAAAACTGATGTTTTATTAGAAATTGGTTGCAGTATGTATAGTAGTTATATTAATCATTATACTCTCAGTATAAAAACATTTTGCATATTTCAAAACTGCAGATTAAAATGTGTTGGTCTGTATTACACATAATTTAATTTGAAAGGGAATACAATCTTGAATCTTAAATTACATTTTTATGCCAATTGCCTTCAACTTATTGTGGTCCCAGTATTTGTTTTACTTGTAAAGGTAAATATAGATGTTTTAAAATGATTTTTGGCTAAATAGATGTACACTGATTTCAACCAAACCACTACACCTTGTGAAATGAGAATTCTGTCATGGATATGAAGACACTTAGTGGTTACCCAGCAGCAAGCTACCCTATCTTACCCCAGGCATCCCTGCCAATGAAACTTTGATTTCTTAGGCATCTTGTTGAAATCACTTGAATTCGAGATGAGCAGACCTTCCTGGCCAGGCCTTGGAGTAATCTTGAGGATATCAGTCAGTTCCCCTAATCTCCTTCCCAATGGCCAATGACTGGTTAATGAGTGAGCATGTGGCCAGTGGCCAGTGCAGTAGATGAGACTTCAAGGGGAAATCTACTGGGGGGAGGGGCGGGGGCAGGGGTTTGATGGCAGTATGCCAGGAAATGGGTGGGAGGAAGGATGTTTCCTTCCTGAATAATAAAAAGACAAAAATCTCTTGAGACAAAAGCACTTTGTCTTCCTATCTGTCTCCTTCTTTTGACCTTGTACATGAATGTGATGCTGGACATGCAGCTGCCCCTACGCTGTTGGCCTCTGATGGCATCAGGAAGCCGAGAAACCTGTGCCACACCTGCCTTCCACTGGAGTTGTCATGGCAGTAGCTAAGCTCCTGGCTGTTTAGCCTGCTCTGCTTGAGTTCCTTGTTACTTGCAGCCAAATGCAGCCTCACTGCTACAATCAGTCAGAGATCATGCTAGACAGGAGTGGAACCAGATGCTATCTGCAATTAACTCCTGCAATGTTGTGAAAAAAAAATTTTTTTTTAAATCGACTCCTTTGAGGGATAATATTATTCTAGATTTTCTCTTCTATGCTAAAAAGTGTGTCATTCTGAAATTTGAATTGATATTTCCTGTGTTAATCCCAATTAAACTTATTAGTAGAACATGCTTGATTTGTCAGAGAAAACGGAACCACAATAGTTAAAATGTGTCTAAGGGACAGAATGGCCTGTCAAACTTTTGTCAAATTTTATCAACTAGATGTCATTCTTTTAAAAACCCAGATGTCTAGATGTCCCCCTAAATCTTACTGTCTGCTGGGGTAATCCTGCCCATTAAGAATTAAGTGAAAATGCTGTAATAGTTATCCCATATATGGTAGAAATAGTGTTCGCCCAGCTAATGTTGGTGATGTTACATTTATCCCCGTTTCCTCTGGTCTGATCTCTGGCTTCTGCCTTTTGTGGTTGTTTCCTTCTCTTTTCCCAGGCATAACGTATGCTCTCTTTTCTGTGATTCCATTTATTCTTTCAACAGATACATTTAACTTCCTACCATGCTGGGAAAGAGTAATGCTGTGGAGATGAATTTGAACATTGTAGACAAAGTCCCTTGCACAGGGTATGCCCTGGAGCAACTTGCCTTCTTTCTCATGACATAGTCCTGATCACAAGCAGAGACTCTGGTATCATAGACCTGGATTTCAATCCCTGCTCCACTTCTTACTATCTGTTAGAACCCTGCCAATATATTTTGTCTCTATAAACCTTGGTACAATGGGGGCCATAGTAATACCTAACACTTAAGATAGCGGGAAGGACAAAATGAGACACTGCAATAAATTACATGCCAGATCCCTTCTCTACTATCTCTGTGGTTTGGAAGTCTTGCTTTGTTTTGATTTTCTCCAGCCTCTCTTTATCAGGTGGGTGCTTGATATCACATCATACTTTCTTCTTACCCATTAGCTTAGGTATTTCAGAATAGCAATTAAAATGCAAATTTACCCCAGAATCTGTGTAGTTCACAGTGATGTATACGACCTGTTTTATTGAAACAGAGCCATGCTAAGTATCAAGGATTTTATTTGGTTTTGTTTTGTTTGGACATGTGGACTACACATTGCTTTTGATGTTCTTAGTGCTTTTGGGGAGCTAGTTGCATGCGGTTTTTTTGTTTGAACAGGGGCTATCATTTTTCTAAATCTCAAATGTGTTTGCACAGAAAGAAACATTTATGCTCTTTACTATTCCTCTCTTAAAATGCCAGAATTCAGTGGGATACACCAAAATGGTCTCCATTTTGAGTTCAAAATTAGCTTTTCCTCTCAGTTCCCTTTAGAAACTGGAGGTTTGGTGGCCTCCAATAAACCCCAGTTTGTATTATTTAGCTAAAAAGAGAAGGTTCTAAGTGTAATGACTTCCTTCTGGGAGGATTTTATTCATCCTGCTATACTCAAGTTAAAACAACCACGCAAAAGGTTTTGATGATCCAACAACCTACTGCTCAAAATTTGGGTAAAGCCAATGTATCTGCAAGAAGAACAATTAGTTTCTACCTCTAAAGTAATGTGCAGATTCCTAGCTGCCGTTACAGAGAATGTTTCAATACAAATGCTTTATTTTTTATATATTTTTTAAGGAAAACAAAATGCCATTCTCTACGTAGAAAAGGTGACATTTTTGAAAATCATTGACATTTTTCTATATCCTGGGCTATTTCAAGCAGTGGCATTATTAAATTAATTCAATAGAAGTAGAAAAATTGTGAAAAGAGTAAGCAGTGAAATAGAAAATTCAAATATGTAAATATGGTCAACTATTGAAGAATTCACATATTCAAAATTACCCTTAATTTTGTGACATTGTGTCTCCTCTTCTCAAATTGATAAGGCTAAGCAATGAGGCTTGGATTTCAATTTATATATCATATTTTAGTTTCTTTATATCTGCTTATACAAAACGTTTAGAACATGCATATTTCCGAAAAGTTATCTTGAAAATGGAATTTTATATATGAAATATTATGCATAAAGGTAATTATGCATTTGAGGAGATGTTTCATGTGTGGATTATAAAATCACAGGATTTTCTTTCTTTCTTTTTTTTTTTTTTTTTTGGTAATTTGAAAGGAATCCTAGATACTGTTAAGTCCAGAGGTCTTAAAGAGGGCTTTGGGGAGGGAATCTGATATTTAATTCTTATCTATTTTTTAACTTAAACAGATGAAAAAGAACTTGAACTTTATTAGTATTTGATATATAAACTATCTCCTACACTCTCACCCAGTCTGAATGTCAGAAGCACCATGATGTACCCCGCAAATCTGCACTGACTCATTAGGCCAAGCAGGATGAACAGCAGCCCCAGAGCTGCAGACATTAATTATTTAGTTGATGTGAGGATCTAGGGGGAAGGTCAGAGTGGTACGTTTTTGAGGGGCTCAGGAAACTGACCACTTATATCTGGCATGAAAGAGATTCAATTCTTTCTTTCAAAGACCGGTATAGCAACACTATTGCATTCCATTTTGGTATCGGTGCTGTGTGAGTCCCACGTTGTACCCATGGTAAAATGAAGAAGAAAAAAGGAGTTCCTCCACGTGGAGCCATGGGCAGGGCAGTTTTACTCACATGGTTAGTCAACATATCATCATGCAGTGCAGTTTATGTGTAGCTAGTTCAGCAGATTTAGGAACTGGATTATGTAGTTTGAGGTAGGCTAGCAAGTACAAAATGGACAAGTGATTTAAATTATTCCTGTAAAGAAGGCACTGTTTTAAGATGTCACTGGTAAGACAAGCTCATCGGAGCCAGTCAGGAGAAGAGCTTATGAATCCTGCTCCTAGCACAAGCTCTTCAGTCACATCATGACATTGAGAAAACTGCAACGAACAGGTGGGCAAAAAAAAAAAAAAAAAAAAAAAAAAAAAAAAAAAAAAAAAAAAAAAAAAAAAAAAAAAAAAAAAAAAAAAAAAAAAAAAAAAAAAAAAAAAAAAAAAAAAAAAAAAAAAAAAAAAGGTAAATAAATAAATCATCAAAAATATTATTTAAAATTTGATTTGAACCCAATTCAGTAATGCTGAACTGCATCCTAAGTGTGTATTGTCTTTTAGATAAAATAGAATGACATAATCACAGTTACGAAGACATTTAAACATATTGTTCAATTTCATCATCATTTTATGATTTAAAAATCTAAGTTTAGAAACTCAAGTGCACATACAGTAGTAACATTCACTGGGTGTCAGGCAGGTGGGAGTGGGGAGGAGGGGATGGGTATATTCATATCCAACGGGTGCGGTGTGCACAGTCTGGGGGATGGACATGCTTGAAGCTCAGACTCAGGTGGGGCAAAAGCAATATATGTAACCTAAACATGTGTACCCCTGTAATATGCTGAAATAAAAATATACAAAGAAAAAAAGAAAAAAAAAGAAACTCAAGTGCATAGAACTGAATTAATTTTCATTTTTTAATTTATGACTCTGCATCAACCTTGGTCCATGCAAAGTCCCCTCTCATGTTAATTATTCTTTAATCATATATGGAACATGCACGATTCATGGTATACATGAATTCATCACCCAAGGTAAGAACTAAAATGTTACCAATAGTTTACATACACATATATCCCAGGTTTTTAAATTTTCTATTTTGAATATGTTTTATAATGAATATAATAAAGCTGTATAGCAGTACTTTAGAATAAGTAGTACGTTAGAATAAATAAGTTTGCATTTACATAGGCTCACATTTTATTAATATGATGAGGTGCACTATCAAAAAAATAAGAACTCTAGAGGCTATTGGCTTAGTCTACCATTCATTTTACAGATGGCCATTTGGGTCCCACAGACATTTGGCTGTCTGCCCATTATCTCACACCTAGTTAATGTGTAAGAAACAAAACCCAAGATCAGCAATACTATGCATTAAATTGCGATGTGAATAAAGCACACACTGAAGGCTGGACCTGCTGAGATGATGATGGGGAAAGAGCTCGGAAACCAGCGAGCATCTTCTGGTGGAGTCCGGTTATGCACTAATCAACCTGAAGTTAGTCAGCTCTGACCCGTAGCCTGCTCCTGTGGGCTGCTCACCCTTAGCCTTATCCCTTGACTGGCTGTCCAGAAATGCATATATTTTTTGCAAAACAATTGCTATATTTTTAAGTGGACATAGAAGTGGTCCAGATATTATAACTTAACCCGGGTACATTCAAACATCTCAGTAATAGCATTTTAAATACAAACAATTTTATGTTAGTGTGAACACTTCTGTGCATACATGTCAAAGTTATATCTACAGCAATTGCCATACATATGAAATTTGGTAAATTAAATTGTTCTTCCTTAAAAGAATAAAATAAAACCCCCAAAGCAAACAAAAAACCCCACGCAAACACATAGCAAATCAAAATATTACACATTTAAAAAAATACTTAGATTTAAATAACAATATTTGAAAAAACTTAAGAGCTGAAACTAAATATAAATTGAAAACAATTTTGGAGGCCTCGATTCAGGGCCACATGTCCTACAAACTCAATAACTGTCGTTATAAAACAAATAGAAAACACTGAAAATCTCTCTTATTATCACTTTATCTTCCACCTTTCAGGAACTGTCCTTTGAATTCTTCTTTACAAATACACAAAAGGGAAGAGGTGTCTTTCCTAACTACGAGTTGTATTTCCTCTCCCTTGTTATCTCATAGCACGGTATCCATAGCTCTCTCGCAATACTTATCACATTATACCGTATTTATGTTCTGAGTGTCTCTCTGACTTAAGTAACTGGGAGCTACTCAAAAGCAGGTATTGTATTCTGTTTACCTTGGTGATCCTGGATCCTAGCGAAAAGTCTAGCATACAGTAGACCATCTATAAAGGATTCTTGAAAAACAGGTTTGCCCTTTCTTACATCAGCCATTAAGGATATTTAGTGAAAGAGGCCTCACAGCCTGGATAACATATATTTATGTATTTCCATCTTGAATTTACATTGAGATCCATTATGTAGATTAAGAGCCAAGAATTTGACAAAAGTTTTCAATTTTCATGGGCTACCCTAATAATTCCCATGTTAATCTGGAGTTCAGTGCCTATGGTAAGTTGTCCCAGATTTAAGCATTTAAAGCAAATCCATATTTTTCAAATTTTGGGACACATAGGCTGTTACAAAATTTTCATCCAAAATAATGCCTATTTATAGTGTTTTATATATATAAAATATATATAGTTCTAGTTTTATATATGAAATACAATTTTATATATAAAATGTATATTTATATATATAAATAGTTTTAATTTTATATTTTTTATATGTAGTTTTAGTGCATGTGTGCAAGGGTGTATATGTGTGAATTCCTTAAGACATGGTCCACATTTCAACAATATAATGAAATGTATTACAAAAAACAAGAACTACGTCTAGTTTGTTTATTATTTTATCCTCAGTATTTAGCAGAATAAACAGCTCTGACCCATACTAGGTGCTTAATATGTATTTATTGAGTAAATGAATTAAACGAAAGAATAAATGAATGAATGAATTCAACTAGAAAATCTTGCTTTGTTGACAAAATGGTGCTGTGGTGTATATATGTCTTGCATGCATCCCTGAGCTTCTATAAGCTTGGCCTCAAAACTCCCTTGTCTTGCCCCAGAACCCTCAGTCTCCAGAGTGTTTCATCATTTGCAATGGCATCTCTGAAGGACATCGCGGCTGCAGCTGCAAGTTGTTCCTGCAATGAAGACATGTCAGAGTCACACCCAGTACATACTGCAGCACCTTTTCCCTCGAGGGCCATTTACAGTTTTATCTTCTTCCTTTGAAAGGTGGAATCTTCCCATTTGGTGCATTATTAATATGTCCCATCAGCATATAAAGGTATTTATCACAATGTCCAGGCTTTATCAGTAAAATCTCTTCCTCGAATCCAGACTTCCTGCCTCCAGCTACAACCTAATTTCTCTGCTACCTTTTCAAGTTAAAATAAGCAAATCATAACAATTAAAAAAAATAAACTCACAAAAGCAGTCCATAGTTGTCTTCTCCATTTTCTTAACTCACATTCTCCCTTTAGTCCATTTCCATAGTGTTTTCTGTTCCCTCTACTCCACTAAAACTATTCTCACCATGGGCATCAGCGACCCCTGTGGCCACACCATTGATTGTCTCTATTCTTGTTTCATTCCACTGCCTTGGCCACTCCCCCCTGCATCTCTTAGCTCAGTCGCTGTGTGACCAGATTTCCCTCCTCTTGCCCAGGATGATCTGCCATGGCCTCTGTTACTATCTTCTTCCTTCCTGGTGGGTCCTGGTTTGTTGTGCAGTTACCTCCTGTGTCCTAGGTCATTTCAAACAGCTCCATGGGTGCACACTCCTTCTACATGTTGAGAATTTATAAACTTAAAATTCCAGTCCTAAATTCTTTCTTTACTTCCCAGAGTCATGTATTCAACTACTTGTTTGAAATATGTACTCTGATATTTAATATGCATCTCAAACCTCATATGTACAAAAGAGATCTCAAATTCCTCTCTTCCCTGCACATTCCTCTCAGCCTTCCCCATGGCAACGAACTTACCACCTCCAAGTGAATACTTGAGCCAAAGCCCCCAAATCATTCATGATCCTACACTCCCATTTCTCCACATTCAACTCATCAGCAAGTCCTTTCAAAAGTATCTTCAAGCTCTCTCCTGAGTCTGTGTCTCATTAAGCCCTCCCCACCACCCATGTCCAACACACCATTATTTCTTGCCTCAGTGATAGGCGATAGCCTTGTAACTGACCCCTTCTTATCTGTGCTTCTTTGTAACTCATTTTCCTCAACAGTCACAATTATTTTTAAATAAGTGATTCATGCTCCTACCCAGTACTTTCTGCAGCTCACCATTGCCAGTAAAGTTATATACCCCAGGCTCTTTGGCAGAGCATTCAAGCTCCATTGACCTGGACTCAGACTCCTCCTTCCTCTTTCTCTTATCATACAATACTCCTATCAAGGACAACCTCCACTCCACACTGGTTTTCTTGCTACCTTCAAACACATCATTTTTTCTCAGTCTTGAGGTCATTGTACCAGCTGTTCCCCTTTTTTTGAAAAGCCAGATATCCTGACTGCTTGTTCATTTCTGCCATTTAAGACTCAGCTCAAGTGCCATCTCTTCTCTCACTTGTCCAAGGGCCAGCCACACAATTGGAGCTGATCTATCACTACCAGAAACAAACAACCAAACACATATACTTTACATCATATCGATTTGTTTTGCTTTTTAATAAACACTTTTGATATCTGATACTATCTTCTTTATTTTTCTTTCATTTGTCTTCCCCAATTGGAATCTTTAGCTGGAATAAGGAAAGCGAATGTAAGCCCCATCCAGGCATTTGTGGAGAATGTACGCATTTTTTTTAAAAGTTGAAAGTATTTTTTACAATACATTTAGGCAATACATAATAGATACATGACATCAAGCTATTTTCTTAGCATGGATGGATAATATGCCTTTGAGATTTTAAACAAGGGGCTTAGCTTGCAGCAGGCAACTTTAGATTGTTCTCTGACAAGCACTGTCAGACCTAGTTCCAGTAATATAGTTCATTGGAATCAGCAAATCTGTGTAAAAGGTTACTGACTTTAATATCTATGGAAACTCCTATTTAGGAAAATCAGCTGCATTTTTTGGCGTCACCAGGACCATTCCCAATTTTTATTATTCTAAACCATCCAGACAAGGGATTATGCAGAGTAAATAAGCCTGAAATGAATTTTCCGTAGTAATTGAGTCATTTAAGGAAGGCTCAAGGTCTGGGAACACTTTGAGAAGTGGTGCCAAGTTTTCCACTTCCTCTCTTCCTTTTTTAACATGTATTTTATTTGGGCAAAAGTATCAAAGACGGGTAACTTATTATTGAAAACTATTATAATAGGCTTTTGGTTCTTCCTTGGTAACTCTAGACAGTCTGAGATGCCTTGTAGGTTCTGTATCCTGATACTAAATCATTGCAGCTCATTGAATGATGCTGCCTCATCCTTTGTGCCAGACATGACTTCATTACTAGCCCTGGCCCATTTTTTCTCTAATACAGAAAATTAGAACCTGGAAGTTGTACAAGACTTATTTCTATTAAATTATCTGTGAAAAACTAGTGGATGGGTCTCATCAACCAAAATTAGAATTCAAATGCTATTTCAAAGCAGCAATTTTAGTTTATTTGGATCTGGCACTAACCTCCTTCCACAAATTATCTAACATGTAGACCATGCATCTTATGTGTTTCTATCATGAAACACTTATATTTAAAACTGTTTCCCTCCTCAAGTTCTTCTAAATGTATTGTCATTTTCTTTTCTAGCAAACCAGAAAAAATGGTCCATATTTTACTATCCTCAAGTACTGAAACTCTACTAGAAAATTGAAAGGTAAAGAGAGGTCCTGATTAACAAAAACCCTTTCCTTTAAATGCAGACAGAAGGAGTAGACAAGTCAAAACCTGAATAGTATTAATAAATTATTTCAAAATGTATGTATTAGAAGAGAGAGATTTAATTAATTGAATAAATATAAAAAGGGACAAGTGTAGCCAGCAGGTTAATAATGAATATTTCAGAAGCTAGCGCTTAAAAAAAATGTTTCTAAATTATGTTCATTTACAGATTTCTGAAAGAAAGGGTGTTAATGGGATAAAGGAATTTCGATATATAGGATGAAGATGAATTAAAATGAATTGTGAATGAGAAAATGAAAGTAGATGACATAAATAGATTATAAACATTACAATCTTTTTCTCATACATACACACCAAAACAAAATGTTATGTGTTATTTTAGATTTTAGAGGTTGAAGTTTAACGGAGTCTTAGACAAGGAAAGCTAAACTCTAATGCCTTACGATTTTTTGGTATATTTATCTCTAAAACCTAGATTTCTTTCCAGAGAATACGTCATAGCCAAGATTAAGAGTTAGAGTTTGTATATAAAAACAAACAACTTCTTAATGTTTAAGGAAAGACAGGCCTGATAAATTCATTCTGGGTTGGAATCTCTCAATTGTGAAGTGTGGTTTACTAAAACTTTGATTTCTATTCCTCTACTTGTATAGAAGCTATAGTCAAAATTTTAATATCAGTGATTATCTATGGCTTTGAGCCCTGGTGGGTACCATGATTTGCTTTCATTTGACTCTTTGGGAGATTGAATTTATTTTAACTCAACTGAGAATCATAGAATCAGAGTTTAGAAATGTGACTTTAGAAATCACTGAGTACTACTCCCACCCACCACCACTTCGTTTTTAAGAACTCTGAGTTTCTGACAGAGTAAATTGCTATACTTCACACAGTGAATCAGAGAATGAACTTGCACAGATATTAGGAATTCCAAATTCCAGGGCTTTCATTGCCTCTTAGCGAGATAAGGCTGTCCAAACTATTCGCAAATGTTAAAAAAAAAAAAAAAAAAAAAAAAAAGAAATCTGGGTTCTGCTCCAGGGACTATTGTTCTTGCTCAGTAGGGTCAAGGTCAATAGGACATTCATGTCTTAAGCCGCATGGGATGTCTTGTACCTGCTTTACCAAAACAAGCCCCAGCTCTAAGTGTCTAATGGATGCTCTCAATTTTACTTTTCTATCTTCATTAATACTTCATAGAAGATGTTAAAGAAGCATCACATTCTATATATAGAAACAGAACTACAGTTTAGGGACTTGAAAGTACTCCTACAGCCATTTAGCAATGAAGAAGAAAGCCAATTCTGTATGTCCTTTATTTTCAGCAAGATCTTTAAGAAGTGAGCCCGACACAGTGGCTCAGACCTGTAACCCCAGCACTTTGGGAGGCTGAGGCAGGAGGATCTACTTAGGCCAGGAGTTCAAAACCAGCTTGAGCAACATTGCAAGATCCCATCTCTACAAAAAATAGAAAACTTAACCATGCATGGTGGCACATGCCTGTAGTCCCAGCTACTCAGGAGCCTGAGGCAAGAGGATCTCCTGAGCCTAGGAGTTTGAGGTTACAGGGAGCTACGATGACACCAATGCACTCGACACTGGGCAACAGGGCAAGATCCTGTCTCAAATTGAAAAAAAAAAAAAAGAAGAAGAAGAAGTAGACCATGTAGTGCTGGAAAGGTCAACTTCAACAAATATCCACGGCTGAGCTGCCTCAGATTTCAATGAAATATTTTTTTGATGGTCTTTGGGAGGTAATTCTGTTTATTTACTCCATGTGAAAGAATTTACTCGGTAGATTTTTTGGACATAGTCTACTCAAGGCAATTTTCTAAATATAAAGAAATATTATAAACATGTGGCAAACCTTGTTGGTTGCATGGCTCTCCATCTAGCTTCTGCCTCTTCCTTCCTTTCTAACAGACTGCCAGTTGGTTTGGGGGTCTCTGTCTTTCTCCTGCAGCCACATGCTTCACTAGGCCAGTCATGGGATCCCACCTCCTGTGGACATGCTTAGGTTTAGAAAGGGCATGTGATACACACAGAATGAGTTGTGAGGGAGTATCTGTTGAATTATTTCTGAGAAACAGTTTCTTCTGATAAAAGAGTCAGGAGGAACTGATTTATCTGCTTCCACTGGACACTGCCACGTGTGTCTGTCCCGTCCAGGTCATTGTAGCCATCTTGCAACCAGGAGGGCAGCCCGCTGGAGGACGGAGCTGACAGTCTAGTCAAAGACAGAAAGAATGCTGGCTCTGGACATCACAGAGCCTTGGACTTGGCCAACCCTTTCCCTGCCATGGCTGAGACTCCTTATTATACAAGATAATACCATTTCCTCATTGCTTTAAGACAGCTAATTGAGGCTTTTTCTGTTGCTTTCTGCAGAAAGTGTCCTAATGGATACAAATAATACAGAAAGTAACCTTTCCTCTGACATTTTACAAAATGTGGCGACCCCTATCAAGGACTTCTACTTCGGCAATATACTGCCATCACTAAAGATGGCTAAGAATATAGAGTTGGCTAGATTACTATCCCCAGTGATGGAATATTCAAAATTTAATCAGTTTTCAGTTCAAGGAAATAACCGCTAATAAAAAAAAAATGCTTTTGGATCATTTCATGAGGCAGAGTACTTTATTCCATATGGCATCCTGCACGTCCATATGGCTTCAGGAATTAGAGAGGTATATTTGTCAAAATATTCAATCAATTGCAGCCCTTAAAGTTGATAATGTTATGTGTTTGGAGCATACACCATCTCTGGAATATGGGGGGAAGTCAAAGGAGCAAATGCCAGCCAAAGAAAAATCATAGTGAGTTTACATTCAGGAGAGAAAGGAAAGAAAGAAGAGAGACCTGCACTACTGTGATTTAATCCAAATCATGTGAACGATATTGACTTTGCACTGCAATAACCTAGTCATGAGTAAAAGCAATGCGTTATAAGGTTTAGTCAAATAAGAATGGGGCAGGAAAATTCCAATTATTTTACATTTCAATTGGCATAATTTCAGAACATCAACCATATATAAAGTAGTTACCTTGAAAAAAAAGAAATGTATTAAGCAAACCTAACCAGCTTCAAAATTTATTTTTATTTATTTATTTTTAAAAATTTTTTTGCGGTGCTATTTACCTGCCTAACGCTACTTCAGAGATTGTTCTTAACCCCTTCTGGCGTTGGTTGCCTATAAACTGTTTAAGCTGTGACTGATTTTTTTTTTAAATTTCTGCAAATTTGTCTTTCTAAATAAAGAATTTAAATAGAATAGCTGCCCACATGGAATACACCACACCACTGGTACCTTCCATTCTTATGTCCGATATTCTGAGTCTAGTGGCTCTCAAAGTGAGTGGGGAGGTTGGCTCAGGAGGGCAAGCAAAGCTTCTTGGGCAACAGGTTTTTCTGCAGGGTTAAAAAAAAAAGTATGAGATGGAGCTGCATTCCAGAGAAATTATCACAAGTGAGTTAAAGCAGAAGATGCTAGATTCGATGCTGTGTAGAAAAGAGAGTTAACTACCAGAGATATAAGGTTGGTTTACCTAGGAAAAAAATTGTATTGAATCCATCAATCAAGAGATGGGTAGAAAAAGTCTGCAAGGACCACAAGGCACGAAGAGACCAATTTTCTGAAATGCATTTCGTGTTCAATTAACTACTCTCGTATCAGATTGCAGAATATATCTAATACAAGTTAGGTGAGTCAAACGTAACATGTATGTGTCTGAATCTTTATACAGGAAACTTATAAATGAATAAATTCAAAATAGATTTCACACCATCCAAGGATTATCCTCTGGCTGTTGCAGTGAAACTGGAATGGCATAAAGGTTAGCCAGTTCCCTTCATTTTTGCTGATAACCAGTACTTCTCAGTCATCAGAACTCCGGGAGTGCCTGTCTCTGGGGTTCACCTTACAAATTGGCAAGTCAGTGATTTTTGAACAACACAGTGAAACAGACGAAGTTTGAACTAGGGCAGGCATGAAGCTATTAAAAAACAAACAACAAACTGTGGCAATATTGAGTCTCATGAACCTGTCCTACAATGTCAGGATTGATAATACACTCTCCCCAATTTTTATGTAAATTCTTTGATGTGCATGTATCACATCCCAAGATGAATTCTGGTCGGTTGCAAACTCATACAATGGTTGTGAGTGCCTTGAGAGCAGGGGGATGCCACCCCGTACCCTACAAGTGTTTGTATTCAGACAAGCATGCAGGCGGGAACTGAAAGCCCACAGGGATTCAGCCCTGTTATTGAGCCTGTCCCAGTCCTTCCCACTCTGTGCAGACTTTCCGAATATCCCCACATCATACTCATTTCTTCCTCTTAGGAACACATAACACTGTATAACTTAGTGTTTAATTGTATTCTTCAAATTTCTTTCTCTCTTGTTTCTCCAAATATTAGCAAGCCTCTTGAATAAAGAGGCCATGCCTTGTTTTTCTCTTAGGTACTTGTCTTTAGTGTTTAGCAGTACTGAGGGTATGTGAAGTTGATTGATTTTGGGGTGGAGAAAGAGGGGATTTCTAAAGCAGTGGAGAAGGTCTGCCTCATTGTGTATGCTGATCCCTTTCTTGAAATGAGCATAGGCTGAGTAAAAGGCATAATCACATCACTTGACTTTCCTTGGAGGGCAGGTCTAGTAAAGTAGAATCAGCAGGAATTTTTAAAAAATTTTTGTTGACATATAATAGATGTACATATGAAAATTTAATACATTTATATAATTTGTAAAGATCAAATCATTGTGTACCTTAAATACTTATCTCTTAATGCTAGATACATTCAAATTATTCACTTCTGGATATTTTGAAGCACACGATAGGTTATTGCAAATTATAGTCATCCAGCTGATTGATCAAACACTACATCTTATTTCTTCTACCGAATTGTATATTTGTGCCCATTAATCAACCTCTGTTCATTCCGTACTTCCACCTTCCTTTCCTCACCTCTGACAACCACCAACCTACTCTCTACCTTCATGAGATCCACTTTTTTTTAGCTCCCACATAGGAGTGAGAACATGATATTTATCTTTATGTGCTTGACTTATTTCAGTTAACATAATGACCTCCAGTTCAATCCATGTTGCTGCAAATGACAGGATTTCATTCTTTTTTATGGCTGAATAATATTCCATTATGTACGTATACCACATTTTCTTTATCCATTCATCCACTGAGGGACACTTAGGTTTCCTTATTTTGGCTATTGTGAATAGTGCTGTGATAGGCATGGGAGGGCAGATATCTCTTTGATATACTGATTTTCTTTCTTTTGGATAGATACCCAGTAGTGGAATTGCTGGATCATATAGTAGTTCTATGATCTTGGGGAACCTCCACACTCTTTTCCATAGTGGCTGTACTAATTTACATTCCCAACAGTGTACGAGGGTTCCACTTTCTCCACATCCTCAACAGCATTCATTATTCCCTGTCTTTTGGAAATAACCATTCTAACCGGGGTAAGATAATATCTCATTGTGGTTTTGATTCATGTTTCTCTAATATTAGTGATATTAAGCATTTTTTATTATACCTGTTGGCCATTTGTATGTCCTTTTTTGAGAAATGTCGATTCAGATCCCTTGCCCATTTTTTAATTGTATTATTTGTTTTGATGCTATTGAGTTTTTTGAGCTCCCTATATATTCTGGTTATTAATCCATTGTCAGATGGATAGTTTTCAAATATTTTTCCCATACTGTGTGGGTTAACTCTTTACTTTGTTGTTTCTCTTTCTAGGCAAAACCTTTTTAGCTTGGTATAATCCCATTTGTCTCTTTTTGCTTTGGTTATCTTGAGGTCTTACACACACACACACACACACACACACACACACACAAACCAAAAAAACAACTTTGCCCAAACCAGTGTCCTGGAGCATTTCCTCAATGCTTTCTTCTAGTAATTTCATAGTTTCAGGTATTAGATTTATGTCTTCAACCCATTTAGAATTGATTTTTGTACCACATAAAAGACAGAAGTCTAGTTTCATTCTTCTGCATGTGGTTATCCAGTTTTCCCAGCACCAGTTATTGAAGAGACTTGTCTTTTCCCCATTGTATGTTCTTGGCCCCTTGTTGAAAATGAGTTGGCTGTAAATGTATGGATTTACATCTGGGTTCTCTATTTAGTTTCATTGTTCTACATGTCTGGGCTTATGCCTGTACCATGCTGATTTGTTTATTATAGCTTTGTAGTATATATTGAAGTAAGGATTGTGATGCCTCCAGCTTTGTTCTTCTTGCTCAGGATTGCTTTGGCTATTCAGGGCCTTTTGTGGTTCCATATAAATTTCAGGATTATTTTTTCTAGTTTTGGAGAAGAAGATTGTCATTGGTATTTTGATAGGAATTGCATTGAGTTTTTAAGCTGCTTTGAGTGACATTGTCATTTAAGCAATATTAATTCTTCCAATCCATAAGCATAGAATATACTTCCATGTTTTGGGTCCTCTACAATTTCTTTCATTGGCATTTTATAATATTCCTTGTATAGATCTTTCACTGCTTTGGTTAAATTGATTCCTAGGTTATTACATTTTTTGTAGCTATTATAAATGGGATTGTTTTCTTGATTTCTTTTTCATATTGTTTGCTGTTGGCATATATAAATGCTACTGATTTTTGTATATTTATTTTGTATCCTGAAACTTTATTGAATTCATTTATTGGTCCTAATAGTCTTTTGGTGGAGTCATTAGGTTTTTCTAAGATCACAGCATTTGTGAACAAGATTAATTTGATTTTTTCCTTTTCAATTTGAATGTCTTCTATTTCTTTCTCTTGCCTAATTTATCTGCCCAGGACTTTCAGTATTATGTTGAATACTAGGGGTGAAAGTGGGCATCCTTGTCTGTTCCCGATCTCAGAGGAAAGGCTGTGAATGTTTCCCTATTCAGCACAATGTTAGCTGTGGGTTTGTCATACATGGCTTTTGTTATTTTGAGATGTTCTTTCAATGTCCAATTTGTTGAAAGTTTTTATCAAAAAAAATGCTGAATTTTATCGAATGCCATTTTAGCATCTATTGAAATGATCAAATGGCTTTTGTTCTTGGTTCTGTTAATTTAATGTATAACATTTTTTGATTTGCATGTGTTGAACCATCCTGTATCGCTGGGATAAATCTCCCTTCATTATGGTGAATGATCTTTAATGTGTTGTTGAAATCAGTTTACTAGTATTTTGTTGAGTATTTTTGCATCTATGTTCATCAATGATATTGGCCTCATTTTTGTTGTTGCATCCCTGTCTGGTTTTTGTATTGGGGTAATACTGACATTACAAATGTGTTTGGAAATATTCCCTCCTCTTTAATTTTTTTGAAGAGTTGGCGTATAATCGATATTACTTCTTTTTTTTTTATTTCAGCATATTATGGGGGTACAGATGTTTAGGTTACGCATGTTGCCCTTACCCCCCTCCCCCCGAGTACGAGTTTCAAGCATGTCTATCTCTCAGATGGTGCACATTGCACTCTTTGTGTATGCACATACCCGTCCCCTCCTCCTCCCGCCCCCCGCCGACATCCAATAGATGTTATTCTTATATGTACACTTATGGGTTGATCAGTTAATACCAATTTGATGGTGAGTACATGTGGTGCTTGTTTTTCCATTCTTGGGATACTTCACTTAGTAGAATGTGTTCCAGCTCTATCCAGGGATATTACTTCTTTAAATGTTTCATAGAATTCAGCAGTGAAGCCATCAGGTACTGGTCTTTTCTTTGATGGAAGACTTTATTATGGCCTTGATCTTATTCCCCATTACGGGTTTGTTGAACTTTTCTCTTTCTTCATCGTTTAATCTTGGTAGGTTGTGTGTGTCTAGGAATTTAACCAGTTCCCCTGGGTTTTCCAATTAGTTGGCTTATGGTTGTTTGTAATAGTTTCTAATGATTCTTTGCGCTTCTGTGGTCTCAGCTGTTATGTCTTCTTTTTCATTTCTGATTTTATTTATGGTCTTTTTGTCTTAGTCTAGCTAAAGCTTTGTTGATTTTGTTTATCTTTTCAAAAAAACCAACTTTCCATTTTGTTAATCTTCTGTATATTTTTAGTCTCAATTTCATTTGTTTCTTCTCTGATCTTTATTATTTTTTTCCTTCCACTAATTTTGGGTTTGGTTTAAGCAAGACTTTTGGAGTCAGAAAAATCTAGGTTTGAAGCTCAACTAAAGTATTTACTAGTTTGTAACATTGGTCAAATAATCTTTCTCTTTTTCTTTATTAGTAAGAATAGTAAGTATAATGCAACTTTCTTGCATGTTTTCAGAAATGTTAAGTGAGATCATACTTGGATAAGTCCTAGCATGTAGAGACAGAATATGGTTCACTTTGATTCTCTTTCTGTGCTGGTAACCAGTCATTTTTTTTTTCTTTTTTGTCAACTTTCTATTTCTTACTGGAACTAATTTCTGTTTCCTTTTATGTTAATTATTTTTTGAGAAAAAAGATGAGTAAAGATGGGCCATTCAAGTGCTGGGAGGGAACTGGAATACTGTGGGTAACTATACCAAGGCTCCTTACATATTATATTAATAACCAGACTATTAGCACTCCTAGTCAAACCAACTCCACACAATTTCAATATAAATTTATACCTATATAAATAACTAAAAGATTATTGCATTAGTTTTTTTATTGTTGCCACAACAACTTACCATCAACTTAAATAACACAAATTTATTATCTTATGATTCTGTGCATCAGAAGTTCACATGGCCTCACAGGACTAAAATTTAGGTGGTGGCAGTGCTGTGTTCCTTCCTGAAAGATCTAGAATATTTGTTCTCTTGCCTTTTAGAGCTTCTAAAATCCTGGACTTGAATGGGAGTGACAGACAGAGTTTGTCTTCTAATAATGAGCATGAGGGGAGATTGGTGCAATCAGTAGCCACCACATGCAACAGAACAGAGTCAGAAGAAATGAATAGAAGCTAGTACTGTTGACGTTGGTTGACAGTTCAAATACCAGTCATCTCTGAAGCTGAACATCTATGAACTTGTCAGTTATATGATATGATGTTTTTGTAAATTTGTATCAACTTTAACTTGATTACTCCTCACTTAATTTTTCTCTCTTGAAAATGTAGGCAGGACCTTTTCTTGCTGGGCCTTATGGCTCTCTAAATAATATAATTCTGAATTAATGTCTCAGATAAAGAATAGTTAGGCCTGGCCTCACTACTCTAACACATTTAAAAAATAATATTGTAATAACACTGAAAGAAGAATAGGTGATTAGATTACTTTCACACAAATAAACACCAATGAAACTTACAAGTAATTTTTTTCTAGTTTGAATTTACTCTCTATTCATCTGATATTCAGATATTCATTCATGTTCAAATGAATATCTGAATATCTATAATATTCTTCACATTATAATGATTTTATTCCAGAAAAACAAGAGAAATATTCTTCTTAATATTTTTCAGTGAAAGATCTTGGTATATGAAGTCATGTGTTTGATACTTAAGTTAGAGAATATATTTCTCTGAGATAGAATTCTATCTTCTCATTTCTTAAAATAACTTTCTTTGGTATCTTTTCTTCTCCAGCTTTATTGAGGTATAGTTGACAAATAAAAATTATATGCATTTATGGTGTGCAGCATAATGTTTTGATATACGTATGTATTGTGAAATGATTACCACTATCAAGCTAATTAACATATACATTATTTCACATAGTTACCTTTTATTTTGTGGTAAGAACATTTAAGATCTATTCTCTTAGAAAATTATAAGAATTCAATATGATGTTATTGACTATAGTCACTATGGTGTATGTTAGATCCTCAGAACTTATTCCTCTTGTAACTGAAAGTTTGTACACTTTGACCAACATCTCCCCATTCCCCCTACTCCCTAGCCCCGGCAACCACCATTCTACTCTCTGCTCTATGAGTTCGACTTTGATGAACTCCACATATAAGTGAGATCATGTGGTATTTGTCTTTTTGTATCTGGCTTGATTAATTTAGCAAAATATCCTCCAGCTTCATCCATGTTATTGCAAATGACAGGATATCCTTCTTTTGTAAGGTTGAATAGCATCCCACTGATGCGATCCCATTGTCTATTTTTGCTTTTGTTGTCTGTGGTATGAGGTTCTTATCCAAAAACTCACTGCCCAGACCACTGTCAAGAAGCTTTTCTCCTAAGTTTTCTTCCAGTAGTTTTGTAGTTTCAGATCTTACATTTTAAGACTTTCATCCATTTTTAGTTGATTTTTGTGTATGCTATGCAGTGATGGTCTAATTTTATTATTTTGCTTTCCCAACACTAATTTTCCCAATGCCATTTATTGAAGAGACAATCTTTCACCATGTGTGTTCTTGGCATTTTGTCAAAGATCAGTGGACCGGCCAGGTGTGGTGGATCGTGCCTGTAATCTTGGAACTCTGGGAGGCCGAGGTGGGAGGATTGCTTGAGCTCAAGAGTTAGAGACCAGCCTGAGCAAGAGTGAGACTCCTTCTCTACTAAAAATAGAAAAAATTAGCCAGGCATGGTGTTGGGCGCCTGTAGTCCCAACTACTTGGGAGGCCAGGGAGACAGAGCGAGACTCTATTTCAAAAAAAAAATATCAGTGGACCATCAATTCATTGAATTATTTCTGGGTTTCCTATCTATTCTATTCACTTGGTCTACATGTCTGTTTTTATGCCAGTATCACACTGTTTTAATTACTATAGCTGTGTAGTATATTTTGAAATTAGGTAATGTGATGCCTCCAATTTCATTCTTCTTGTTCAAGATACTTTGGCTATTCGGGGTCTTTTGTGGTTCCATATAAATTTTAGGATTTTTTTTCTGTTTCTTTGAAAAATGTTATTGGAATTTTGATAGAGATTGCATTGAATTTGTAAGTCACTTTGAATAGTGAACATTTTAATAATGTTATTTCTTCCCACCCTTGAGCAAAAGATGTCTTTCCATTTATATGGCTCTTCTTTAATTTCTTTCATCAACATTTTACAGTTTTCAGTTTACAGATCTTTTGCCTTCTTGGTTAAATTTATTCCTAAGTATTTTTTATGCTACTATAAATGAGATAGTTTTCTTCATTTATTTTTTGGATAATTGTTAGTGTATAGCTATTGGTTTGGTATGTTCGTTTTGTATCCTACAACTTCACTAAATTTGTTTAATAATTCTGTTTTTGGTGTGTCTTTAAGGTTTCCATATATAAGATCATGCCATCTGCAAGCATGACTATTTGACTCTTCCTTCCTCATATAGATGCCTTTTATCTCTTTCTCTTGCCTAATTGCTCTGACAAGGACTACCAGTACTATGCTAAATATAAGTAGCAAGAGTGGACATTGTTGTTTTGTTCCTGATCTTACAGGAAGCTTTTCACCAATAAGTATGATATTAATTGTAGATTTGTCCAATATGGCTTTTATTATGTTGAGGTACATTCCTTCTATGCCTAATTTGTTGAGAGTTTTTATCATAAAAGGATGTCAAATTTTGTCAAATGCTTTTTCTACATCTATTGAGATAATCATATCCTTCCTCTGTTAATGTGGTGTATCAAATTTATTGACTTGCATACTTTGAACCATCCTGGCATGCCAGAATAAATCCCACTTTATCATGATATATGATCTTTTTACTATGCCGTTGATATCAGTGTGCTAGTTATTTTGTTGAAAATTTTTGTGTCTATGTTCATCAGGAATATTGGCCTGTGATCTTCTGTTAACATCTTTGGCTTCAGTATCAAGGCAATGTTGACCTCATAAAATAAATTTGGAAGTATTCCCTACTCTTCAATTTTTTGAAAGAGTTTGAGAAGGAATGACATTAATTTTTTAAAAATGTTTGGTAAAATTCACCTGTGAAGCCATCAGATCCTGGCTTTTCAAAAAGGGATTACTGATTCAACCTCCTTACTCATTATTGGTCTGTTCATATTTTCTGTTTCTTCATGAACCAGTCTTGCTAGGATGTATGCTTCTAGAAATTTATCCATTTTTTTCTAGTTTAGTCAATTTTGGGCCTATAGTTTTCACAGTAGGCTCTTATGATCCTTTGTATTTCTGTGGTTTCAGTTGTAATGTCTTCTCTTTCATGTGTAATTTTATTTATTTGGGTATTCTTTTTTTCTCAGTCCAGAAAAAGGTTTGTCAATTTTAATCTTTTCAAAAAACGAACTCTTAATTTCATTGATTTTCAACATTTTTTTGAGTGGGGTCTCGCACAAAATGACTCTCAAATTTGTGACTTGTGTGGCCAATGATTAAGAACAAACATAGAAAAAGGCTTATATTTAGCAAGATAAAATGATGATTTCAGTTTGGGATCTACTAATACTGAATTCCCATGGGATACGAAAGTGAAACTGTACAATTAATTTTTCATTTATTTAAAAAGTATTTGTCAATGTATCTGAGACACAAGAGAAAGGAATAGACTGTTGGTATACATGTAGGAATCCTTTAATATAAAACCCCTGATCTCTAAGCCATTAGCTGATAACTTTTAAAAATAAAAACAAACAACATTTTTGTGACTTTTTTTCTATCAAAACACACACACACACATACACACACACACAACAAAAGAAAAACAAAACAAAAAAATAGGTTTTGGAAGAATATATTTGCAAAACTGGTAAGTATGAAGGGGTTTATACCCAAAGTACGTAAGAAGTTGCTATGAATCAATGATAAAAAGATTAGAGACAAGGTCTTGTTCTGTTACCTGAACTAAAGTGCAGTGGTGCAATCACAGCTCACTGAACCTCAAACTCTGGGCCCTAATGATGCTCCCAGCCTCAGCTTCATGAGTAGCTGGGACTACAGGTGCCTGCCATGCCTGGCTAACTTTTTTATTTTTTGTAGAGACAGGTTCACACTATGATGCCCAGGCTAATCTTGAACTCCTGGCCTCAAGCAATCCTCCTGCCTCAGCCTTCCAACATGCTGGGATTATAGATGTGAGCCACTGTGCCTAGCCATAACTTGGCCTTTTATAACAGGATTAATTTTACCCACAAAGATTAAAGCCTCATGGCCTAATCACCTCTTGAAGGTCCTGTCTCTTAAGATGGTTACGATGGCAATTAAATTTCAACATGAGGTTTGGAGGGGACAAATATTCAAACCACAGCATTCCACTCCATGTCACCCCAAATTCTTATACTTCCCGCTTACAAAATGCCCTAATTTTATCCCAATAGCCCCAAAAGTTTTAACTCATTGCAGCATCAACTCAAAAATCCAAGTTCCAAGTCTCTTCTAAATCAGATATGGGTGTGACCCAAGGCTTGATTCATCTTGAGAAACCTGCGAGTCTGTGAAATCAAACAAGCTATCCACCTCCAAAATACAAGGGTGGGACTGATATATTCCTATTCCATTCCTATTCCAAAAGGGGGAAATAAGCAAGAAAAAAAAGGGTAACTTGTCCCAAGTAAGTTCAAAACCCAGTAGTGTGAACAACATCAAATCTTAAGTCTTCAAAATAATCTTCATTGATTCCAAGTCTCACCTCTTGACACACTGGGACAGAGGTTGAGTCCCCAATGCCTTAGGCAGCCTCACCTTTCTGGCTTTGCCAGCCTCAGCCCATGCAGCAGCTCTCCATGCTTGAAGCTCTCCCAGTCTGGTGTTGCACACTGAGGTTCCATAGTTCTGGGGTCTTGGGTGTAGCCTTACCCCACAGCCCTCCTAGACATTGCCCTAGTGGAGGCTGTCTCTGGTGGCTCTGGCCCCACAATTCTGCTGGGCATTGCCTTAGTGGGGGCTCTCTGCAGTGACCCTGCCCCTACAGCTTCACTGGGCATTGCCCTAGTGGGGAATCTATACAGCAGCTCTACCCCTGCAGCAGGTCTCCATGACATCCTTCGAATGAAAGCTAAGTGGTGGCAGCCATGCCCCCCTAGATCATGTATTCTATATGTCTGCAGAATTAGCACCATGTGGACACCACCAAGGTTCACTCCCTGTACCTTCTAGAGTGGTGGTTGGAGCTGCACCTGGTCTGGCTTGATCCATGACTGGGAACAGCTAAGGAGTGCTGTACCAGTACGTGAGGAGCAAACACTTGAGGTGTTACAGGCAGCAAATACTGCCCACAATCCCACAGGTCCTCTGGGCCTCTCCCTCAAAACTTTTCTGCTCTCAAGTCCCTAGAATTCTGGGCCTGTGATGGGAAGAACAGCCGTGAAGGCCTTTGGGGCCATTCTCCCATTGTCTTAATGAACAGCACCTGGCTTCCTTCTCTCCAGTGACCATTTGACAAGAAGATTATCAAAACCACAATATTGATTTTCTCTCCTAAACATGCTTTTTCATTCTTTACATGGTCAGGTGGAGGATTTTTTCAAATCTTTGTATTCTACTTCCCTTTTAATTATAAATTCCATCTTTAAATAATTTCTATTTTTTCACATTTTACTGTAGGCAGTTAAGAGAAGCCATTCACAACCCCAAATGCTTTGCTGCTTAGAGATTTCTTCTGCCAGATATCCTAGTTCATTGCTCTTAAATTCTGCCTTCAATAAAGCCCTCAAGCATGGACACAATTCAGACAATTCTTTGTCATTATATAACAAGAATGGTCTTTTCCCCATCTCCAATAAGATACTTCTCATTTCCACCTGAGACTTCATCAGGATGGCTTTTACTGTCCATATTTCTATCAATACTGTGAGCACAAGCACTTATGTCATCTCTAAGAAGTTTCAGACTTTCCCTACAGCTCTTCTCTTCTGCTCCCTCGCAATTGCTCTTAATGCTCTGCTCAAGGCAATACGGGCTTTTTTAGCATCCGCTTCAAAGCTGTTACAGCCTCTACCCATTTTTTATCCAGTTTCAAAGCTACTTCCACATTTTCAGGTATTTGTTATAACAAAACCCCCACTCCCAGTACTAATTTATGCCTTAGCTGTTCAGTGCTGTTGTAACAGAATACCACAGACTAGGTAATGTATAATGGACAGAAATTTCTTGGCTCCAGTTCTAGGGGCTTAGAAGTCGAATATCAAGCTGCCTGCATCTGGCCAGGCCTTCTCACTGCATCATCACATAGTGAAAGGATGAAGGGCGAAGAGAAAGCAAAGTCACTTCTGGAGACTCTTTTGATAAGAGCATTAGTCCATTCCTGAGGACTCTGCCTTTATAACTTGATTTCCTCTAAGGCCATACCTCCTAGCATCATCACTTTGGGGATTAAATTTTAAACCATAGCGACTATGTGATTCCATTTATGTGCGACTCTAGAAAAGGCAAAACTATAGTGACAGCAAATAGACCAGTGGTGGCCTGCACCTGGTGGTCAGGGAGTCAATTGACTAAAAATGGCCTTGAGGAAATTTCCCATGGCAATAGAATCATTTTGTAACATGATTGTAGTGGCGATTATGTGACTGCAAGCAGCTGCTGAAATTCACCAAATTGTACACTTAATAGGAATGAATTTTATTATGGGTAGTTTATACCTCAGTAAATCTGAAAATAAAGAACTGATTTCAATAACCAAGTGAAATAATACGAAAGCATCTTTTAATAAAGACCTTTATAAAATCTTTAATAAGATCTAATAATAAGAAATATTTATAAAGATCTTTAGAACCACTCATTAAAAATAATAATTTGTCTATTTGGACGTTACTTTTGCTCTGTAATATTACTTTGTCATAACTTGGTCTTTTAGTAGAATGTATTTACCAATAAAAGGTGTACTCTCTTAGATGATGTGAAGCAGCCCACAGTAAACCTGACTTTCACTTAACTTTGTGAGATAATATTAGCAGGTGCCCTCATTTTCACTCTTTCAGTAGTACCTGGGTCACGAAAACTCTCAATGGCAGAGCGCTGTTTCATACCATCTTAAAATAGCAGTATGGACAGCACGTTGGGCCTCCCTCCTGTCACCCACCAAGGGACACTACCCCATCGTGAAAAGAACTGTCCCACTTTAGGTTTTAATTGTAATTGTAGTGTCCTCTCCACGATGGCTCAAATGCATCATTTGAAATGTGACAGAGCTGTGAGTTTGCACTGTAGCCACTTTACTCTGTGATACATTAAAAGGTGTAATCCAACTGAAATGTAGATCATTGTTCTTGAAAACAAATTACAAATGGAGATAACAGGGCTACAGAGTCTCTCTAAGCATCAGAGAGCCCACCCCAGACCTATTTCTTTCAGGTCCAAATTGCAGCCACGCTGTTATCAAGGGTAACAGGAGGCTGCTGAGGCATACTGATTGCAAGCTGATGGTAAACAGTGCTTTTCAACACAGCGCCTGAATGGAAGAACACATACAACATCAATCAGCCAAATTCAAAAAGACCCATAGGAAGGAAGAGTAATTTCCCTATGTGCTGTAGCTCTGGGCCCCGAAGGTGGCCCACACGATATCTCTGTTAAAATGCTACTTTTTATCCCTTAATGATCATCACCAACTTATGTCAAATCCTAATTGCCAGTCCACTGAAAAAGGGAAAAATAGATGACTGTTTTTTGGTCTATGACCGTGATGAGAAATTATTATTATTGTTATTATTATATAATTATTATAAGTGAAGTTTGAGGTTTTAAGGAGTTGATGGGGAGAGAGAAATTAATCAATGTTTCTTTCTTTGACTTCTCTTTCCTCTTGGTAAAGGGCCATGAGGACTAGTGCATGGGATCATAGCCCATTCCTGGGTCAGAAGGCTGTCTGGAAAGGTTTCCAAGTTTGGGCTGCCATACATGATTAACTGAATTAAGTAGCCTCACTTGATACTTTCTAAATACTGAATGCCAGGTCTGAGCTTACCACAAGCCTCATGGGCCTGCAGGCAACTGGTGGAGACAGGACAAGTGTATTCTGGTTGGTTGGCTTGGTCTTATTTTTAGTGGAATGGCTTATATAATATTTAACCACTAGAGAATACCATTTATAGTTTACCTTTTCCATGTTTAAATAGACCTGGAAGCAGAAATAGTTATTCTATACCCATTTTCTGGATCAATTACCCCAAAAATATGCAGATCAAATATCCTCTCTTCCCATATTAAGAACTTTAAAGAGGTTGTTGGTCTGTTATATTTTTTAAAAATTCTAATTTCTTAGTTCAGCATACCAAGTGTTCAATGATGTGCATAATCTTCTACTTGCCCTACAAAAGCATATCCCAATTTATATCAGTTTTCAGCAAATCTCTTCTTCCCACCTTTCTTAATCTCTTCTTCCTAAAATACTCTTTATCCAATTGCCTATCTTGGTCCAATTGAATGATCTGCCTATCACATCCAGCCAGCCATCCATTAAACAATTATTTATTAAAGAGTATATACTTCCTGCTGTGGATGAAAATTGACATGAATAAAACATTGGCCCAATTCCCAAAGTGCTCAAGGTCTAGCTGGAGAAGACAGGGTGGAGAACAAACATAATCCCAGCTCATTGCAATGAATGTGGTAGTAAAAATTTGTACTCAGAGCAATGATAACATTCACAGCCCTCCCAGCCTAGTATCTGGTATTTTGTGGCAGTTACTTAAATAGGTCAATTCTCACTCCACTGAATGGTGAACTCCACTGTGAATTACTCTCACAGTACCATTTGAACTGTTTCTGAGTGGCCCATGACTCCTAAAGTTAGGAATGAGGATCAATCAATGTGTGACATACATTAAGGCCTTCATCTATAGCATTCACCAGCTATGAAGGAATCCTAAAACTTCTTAATTCACCAGACACGGAGTGAACAACTTTGGTGTGAACCGGATCAGGTCTCATGGGCTAATGGCAGCCCCTGTTCATAAACATGGAACATACCTGTGCACCCTGCACTCTCCAAGGGCAGTAGCAGAGACTGTGGTACCAAATTGTGGTACCAAACGAAGTTATTAAAATTAGAAAGGAAGAAAATAAGAAAGAAAGGAAGGAAAAAGAAAGAAGAAAGGCCCAGAACCCTAACTCCAAAACTTTCTCCATGACCTTGATAAATTAGTCTATCTTCCTAAAGTAAAGTTTCTTAGACTGATTGGAAGACATTGACCTATATTATTTTTCAAATTCTGTCTACTTCAATACAATATTAGCTAAGAAGTTTCTGGAAGCTTTTATCAACTTCAGTAATATTGTTTTCATGAGGATAATTAAAATATGTATAAAAGAAGATTATAAATACCTAGTACTACCACAGAAGAACATCTTTTCTTATTTGTCTATAACTTCTAGGGTCTTCTTAGGGAATAACAATAGCATTATAATTTTTAAAATTTTAAAGGTGTGCACATTTTATTTCTTTGTGACATAAACTTTGTTGGTGCTACTCTACATGCTGAAAATTATTAGAGTAGCTTTGATTTGGTAGTTTGAATCCTACTGTCTGCAACCTATGAAGAGAAATGGTATGAGATAAGGTATAATTAGGTTTCCCTCTGATGTATTTTATTATTTGTTGCAGAATAAGATATAGCAATTCTGCGTACAATTTTTAAAGTACTAAACCAATTGAACATTAACTCATCAGAATCATATCATAACTAGCATCTCTGGAGCCTCAGTCTACACAGCTGAGGGTGTTCTTGCTGTCTTAGCAACAAAAAGAAACCACTTGTATCTAACTGTTTCTCATTTGGATGAATGCCTTTAATTACATTTATATAACTGCTCTATTATCTTGCTTTAATAAGATGTAACTAACTTTTACAGTATAATATTGCTAGACTTATAAGTTGGGTGTCTACATGATTGGTCATTCAATTCACTTATGAAGATGAAAGGAGTCACTGTTTAAAAATATGCATGGGTCGCAGACATCAACCATGGACCATCCCAGGCTGACTGGCATGTGTGGCTGTCTCATTTATAAAAGACTTAGGTATTTGAGGTAAAGAATTGAGAATGTTTTAGTAGGCAAAATCTCTCTAGTCACACATCCTCTGGTATATTCTAATTTGGGGATTGATGTCACTTAGGGATGGAGACTACAACTATTTTTTCCGAATTCCATTAAGTTACAGTTTGAAGAAAACTAATAATACCAACTTATTGCATAAACATCATTTCAGATTTCAGAAGTATAGCCTGAAACAGAAATTTTCATCTTTCTCTGTATAATTTACCTCATCCCCAAATGGGTACATAATTGAAAGGCATGTTTATAAAGTTCAACTGAACATATCAATTGTAATCAAACCTGCTAATAAAAATACAGCTGAGGTTTCGGGTTTTCTACCTACTGTTTAATATAATGCTTTATCATCATAAGGCTTTATAATCATAAATGATTATATTCTTTATTTATTTATTTACAACGCTTTTGTGGAAGAAACGTGAATAAGAAGCTCTGGAGTGTTTTATCCAATTGCTACTTTTGTCCTCAGAAGTAACCATTTTCCCCTTCTCCACAACCTAAGATGTTTTAAAAGTATCAAGTCTGTCTTGCAGTGATCAAAGTATTCAGTGATGTACACAAATGAGATAGCTTCTATTTCATTGCAAATTCAATTCAATCACAAAGGCAGCTGATAGCACAAATTTGTAACAAATTGGGCAATTTAAGAAGCTATATTAATGAATGCTATGAAACACAGGGATCATTTGTGTAAATGGAGTTGAAAAATACACCTGTTGTTTCCAGTCAGTGATAATAATCGTATATCTAGACCATAGGATAAGGCCTGCTTTCTTTCTTAGTTCATGCCTATTAGGAAACAACCCTTCATTGTTACTTTGCATGCGGAGAGGGCTTGCGAATGGCAGAGGCTACAGGAAACGAAGCTGAGGGAATCATTTAGTGCAACCCTATACTCAGACAGGTGCCACTTTTAGACATTTTAATTGATCTCATTTGTTACTTATACCTTTAAATCACACTGTGATCATCCCTGAACAAGGAATGGAAACCAGAACTGTCACAGACTAAAGATAACAGACCAAGTCCCCAAATGGAACAGCCATATAGATTTACCGGCTTGGTTTCACAACAGTACATTAGATTGAAATTAGATATGTGGAAAAATCCAAATTACACGGAGGCCTCTTGTTTCTTTATATCACGCTGACAGAAAACATGGTTTAATACTCTACTGCAGCCAAGGCTGCATATCTTATACTAATATGTGTGAGTGTGAGTGTGAGAGTGTGTATATGTGTGTGCGTGTGTGCATGTGTGTGTGAAGAGAAGTTTTGAAGTTGTCCTCTGTTTTGGTACAGTAGACAGTACTTCCATATAGTAAACCTAAGACTTGTCCAAAGTCTTGCTAGAAAGTTCCACCGTGCATCCCGTTACAGTACAGTCCAGTATCTGAATGATGGAGAGGTACAGGGCAAGAATATCAGCAGATGGAGAACAAAGGAGCATTCAAAGGTTGTGGATTTCAAGGGTGTCCCAGCCCAGGTGGTGGTGGGGTGGGGAAGGTTCTACTTTTCTTTGTGTCTTTAGTGAATCACCCAGGAATAGATAACTCCTGTAAGATGCCTGAGTAAGGATAGTGCCAAGTACATTTACAGATTAAGAATACGTTCATCTAACCCCGATGAGATTGGCCTCTATCAAAAAATCCCAAAACAACAAATGCTGGCGAGGATGTGGAGAGTTAGGAACACTCTTACACTGCTGGTGGGACTGCAAATTAGTGCAACCTCTGTGGAAAAGAATCTGGAGATACCTCAGAGAGCTAAAAATAGAAATACCATTTGATCCAGCAATAGCACTATTAGGC